>OY728138.1:791870053-792183028 GCA_963277665.1 Viscum album | reverse complement strand
AACCACCCCCCGTGGACAGCCCACCCACCGCTGGACATCCCGCCCACCCACTTGACACCACATACCCCCACTTCCCAGATAGCTCTGCCACCCCCATGGACAACCCACCCAACCCCCTAGACACCTCGTACCCCCTGAAAAACCCCGCCCACCGATAGTCACCCTGCTCACCCCCTTGGACTGCCTAGCCACCCCCTGTACACCCCCTACCCCCTGGACAACCCGACCACCCACGTGGGTAACCCGCCCACCTGGACACCCCACCCCCTAGACAGCCCCCACCCCCTGGACACCTTCGACACCCCAGACAGCCCCTCCGCCCCTAGATAGCCCCGCACCCCCCCCCCCCAGGACACTCCCTCCCCTTTGGGCAATGTATCCGATCACTCAAATTATCTACTAAAATATAAAATTTCTTTGATCTAAAATTTTGTCAACTCTTGAATAATTATCCTCCATAAGTGTACATGATCTTGTACACTAATGTATATTACTTCAAAGATATTTTGTTATAAATATAGTATTTTTTTGTTTTTTATATTACGACTCTCATATAGTGTAGTGGGTCAGTTATGGTTTCATATAAAGTGATAAATTTCCACTTACTTAAATATATTTTCAATGAAACTTCAGTCTTATTGAATTGATTTTGACAAAATGACATATAACAATTTATTTTTACAGAATTGATAGAAGTTGGATGTATGAAAATGATCAGATATCAAGTGATTTTGAAATCAATTTAGAGATCTTTTTAGATTTTTCATTTCACAATGCTTTAGATAGGGGTCACATACACAACCCATGTTCCAATTGTATTGGTAGACCTTTATTGAGCCATGAATAAGTCAGCTACCACATAACCAAATATGGTTTTCAAGCAAACTACTATTTGTGGTTTCACAATGGGGAGAAAATGAAATCCCAAATTGTTGATGATCCAAATGAGAGGAATGGAGTGGAGAATTTATTATATGACCAATTTTCTTTTATTCATTGTCATGATAAATAAAGGATTCCAACCCAAGAAAACTTCCATATGAGCACACATTATGCATCTAATGAAAATTATGATGTTATAAGGGTGAAAAAATGAATGATGCTGCCACGACTCCAGTATATTAATGATGCAATAAAATGAAAAAGAATGAATTTTTAATCTGATTGTTTCATGGGAAAATAATTTATGGGATTTCTAATTTAGAAATCGATTACATTCATACCTTCTTGAAGGTTTTACTTCCAGATGATGCAGATATTCCCTCAAAACACTATATAGAATGGAAGTTATTTGAGGAAATTGAATTATCAAGAAAATAATGCATGCTTTCCTAAAAGATTATAGTTTATTCTAGGAGGAAACCGCTGAACGAAATGATTGTATAAGATATGGCACATCATGCTGGAAGACAAAATCTGAGGTAACACCATCATGTGTGCCACAGAAAGTAATGTGTCACTTTACATTGATCCCCAGGCCCCAAAATATTTTTATGTCTGATGAAATATCAATAAAAATGAGATGTCATGATACCGAGAGAAAGAATACTAATGATGAGTTGGTTCACCCTGTAGATGGATTTTCATGGCAGAGACTTGATGCTCAATATCTTGATTTTACAGCTGACGTGTGTAATTTGAGCCTTGTTCTTTCTTACAATGGTTTTAATCCATTTGGACAGATTCTTACTTCACACAACACATGTCCAGTTATTATACAAATTTATAATTTTCCCACATGGTTTTGTATGAGAAAACATTTTACTTTCATTAGTATACTCATATCTGGCCCTTTTGGTCCCGGCATTGATATTGACGTATACCTGCAACCTTTAATAAAAGAGTAGAAACATCTTTGGGATGTGGGAGTGCACATATATAATGAATATTCAAAAGACATATATTAGATGCGTGTTGTGCTTATGTGGATGATAAATGATTTCTAGCTTATGCAATGATGTCTGGATGGAGGACGAAGGGAAAACTATCATGTCTTGTTTGAATGAAGAATACATGATCTAGAAGACTAAAACATCGATGTTGTTTCAGTTTTATGGGACATCGATGATTCTTTCCAATGGACCATCCATAGAGAAATAATCGACGAAGATTTGATAATACCATAGAGATAGATGATCCACCGTAGTGTATGTTTGGAATTGATGTCCTTAATGAATTGAATGATTTTAGTTTTTCATTAGGGAAGGGTCAAATGAAATATGGAAAGAGAAAGAATGACTCCACTTAAACCTGTTAAAATTGGAGGAAGTGGATTATCTTTTTGATTTGACTTATTGGTCAAACAATTTGTTACGTCATTGCTTAGACATAATTCACATTGAAAAGAATATATGCGAAATTTTTATTTTGATACTTCTAAATGTTAAGGGAAAGACCCATGATGATTTACAATCTCGGCGTGACATTGTTGATTTGGGAATCAGAACAGAATTGCATCCTGTGTGTATTACTGAAAATAAATTGGACAGTTCCATGTTCTTCTTATGTGATGACACGTATGGGAAAATAAAATTTATGGAAGTATTAGAGACTATTAGAGTTCTTGATGGCTATTCCAGAAACATATCTAAATAGGTCATCAAAAGATAGTTGAAGCTAAAATCATTTAAGACTCATGATTATCATGTTCTTTTGCATGAATTGATTCCAATAGAAATCCGTCATTTTTTTCAAATAATGTAAGGGTGACTATTATTCGGTTTTGCCATTTTTTTAGAGATCATTGTTCCAAGAAGTTTTCCAAGAATGTCTTGCAAAAATGTTGACAGATGCCCCATTAATTTTGTGTGAGTTGGTGAAAATATTTCCACCCTCATTTTTCACATGCATGTTGCATCTGACTATCCATATTCCAACTGAAATACTTCTCGGAGGACCATTTTCTTCTCATTGGATGTATCCAAGGGAAATAAATCTGTACACATTAAAGTCTTATGTGAAAAACGAGAATCATCACGAAGGTTCTATCGTGAATGGTTACTTGGCTCTAGAATGTATGGATTTCTGCTCAATGTATTTGTCTAATGTTACTATAATAATGAATAGACCAATGAGAAATGAAGAAGAAAAATATGTGAAAATTGAACCCTATTTTCCATCACATATTCAAAAAAAAGGAATTCTTGGATTATATACATTGAAGACAATAAGCCACGAACAGTGGGAGATGACACATCCCCCAGTTTTGTTCAACTATGATTTTTTTGATTACTACATCAGGTAACTAAACTGAATATGTATATCTTATATATATATATCTATTAAACTATACATATTTTTTATCTACAGGTAACATAAAACAATGATTAATAGAAAGCATTGTTATTTATCATCGAGAAGGAGGGAGACTTATCATTGCAATGTGTTTTGTGCTTGGATAAAATTGAAGGTAAAAATATTATTGATTAAAATAATTAATAAATATTTAAATAAGTTTAATATTCATTTATATTGCAGGTATTGACTTTTCCTGTTGACTCTGTCTCTATGGAAATAAAATCTTTGGCTTTTGGTCTGAATAATGTTGTTCGTGACTGTAAATAAATTGTTATGAATGGGTAAAAATTTATTGTCCCTGAATGAGAGAAGAATATGATAACACATCATGATGGTGTTATGGTTACTACCACAATATATTGTTATGCCAGTGCATTAGATTTTAGGCCGGGATTTGAAAATTTGGGTTATTATGGAGTCGTTGAAAAAATAATAATGTTGGATTATTACTCTCATGGACGAGTCACGTTGATCAAATGTAATTTGTTTGATTAGATGACCAGTTATGGCACATCTATTGATGATTTTGGATTTCGATTAATTAATACGACTCGCACTCTTGCTACCGAAGAACCATATGTATTGGCATCAATGGAAAAACTAGTTTTTTATGCTAAAGAACAACTTCGAACGGAATTTGGTGTCATAATAGAAGTAATTTCATGATATATTTTTGATTATGGTGGTGATGGAATTCATACCATCCCTACTACCATTGGAACCAATCCATTAATATCTTTCAATGACTCCAACAGCTTAATTGTTAGAGTTTAATGTGAACCTGAAGATGTGGTGGGAAATATTTAAAACCATCCATTCTTGTTCTCAATTATTTTGGATTACCTATAGTTGGGATGCCAAGTATGGTTCTATTTAAATTGATTTAATATTGACTAAAAATATGTTGTATCTGACTTGACTGTTATGTGAATTTTCAATGTAGATTGGTTGAAATTTTTATATGAATTTCAATTTCGAATTTGGAATTGAACAGCATTTAAACCTATGAAACCAACATTTATAACATGGATAACATTTCAATGCTTCAACTGGGATTTGTATAAAATTTTTATAACTCCAAAACCTCTCTTTAACATTTTACCAGGAAATTTACATGATGGTTTGTATTATTTTGCAAAACATGTATTGAAACCCCCATCATCTACCTGAAATAAATAAATTAAATTTTTCATTAATTTTAAAATATCATTTTTACACTTATGAATCTGGTAGAATCAATGTTCCATGATTTTAATAGACTCTTGACACTTAGTAAATAATCATCCTACTAAAAATTAAATCTCTTTAATACATCTTGTATGATTTATTGACTTCATTATATATTTTTTCAAGCTCACCTAAAACAATGGTTAGTTCAATTAACCAGGAATCCCCATATTCCTTCAAATTTATTTTGTTTTTTGGTTAAAAATTAGTTATACTTTTCAATTTACATCCATATTTGTTTTCAAATGTAGGAAATGAAAATAGTTGAAGAGAGGTGGATAAAATAGATTATGGACAACAATCGTCGCATGACTGAGCTGGGGATTCCACCACTAGTGCCTGCAGTGAGTATTTTTTATCAAATATCTTAATTTAAATTATATATAATGTCATGTGATTAATTTTTTTGAAACATTTATTCAGGATCCATCTATTAGGCTATAGTTATTTGATGAGAATCCTTGTAGTGGTCCTAGTACTCGGGGTGTTCGTACGAGGGGGTGGTACTGGAGCTAGACGATCTGGTCGGCATACCTGATTAGACCCTGCCCCTCCTACTAACATACCATCCATCCCAAATTCTGATCCCGGTGTTCCGTTAAGGACACACGGGATATTTAGGCCTCCCATGTTTTCACCACCATTAACATCTGACCCTTCTCACCCATCTGTACCATATCCAATTTTGATTCCCACTCCCCATCCAACATTTGGCAAGCCATTCCTGTCATCTTCTTTTACTACTGCTTTGATCTCTCCAGGATTTTATATTCCATCTTCTTTGACTCCTACTCTTCCAGAGTCTATCCTTGAGGAGCATACATTGGTACACACTCCATCTGTACAAGGTTTTCCTTCAGTTTTTGTGCATCTAGTGGCGCCCATTGATCAAACTACCGCAACTATACTTATAAAACCCTAACAAATTGTTACACCATTATTTATTTTCATTATAACATGTTTTAATAAACAATTTGTTTTTCTTAATAACAGATACACTTACTATTAAGAGGTGGGGGTGAAGGTGTACATGTATGTGTTCGTTGTGGAACAGCCGCAAGCAGTTGATGGTGGACCAAAATGAATATAGTCAGATGATTGAAAAATCAGGGCAGCAATATCAGAGTTTTTTGGTGACATTTCCAAATACATCGACATCATTCCTGTCAGCCTGCTCTCACGGAGATGGCTACCAAATTATGTCAAGTGTAAAGCCTGGGCAGAGATATGGGTACAAAAATCTATTGTATTTAATGCAATATATTACTTTTTTTAATTATATGTATTATTATTTGGGTGTCAGCTGCAGTTTAATATCCACGATGGTGAGGGTGCACTACCAGCACGTCTAAAGTATTTAGGCGCGCTTTCGGGAGGTTATAAGTATGATTTGTAAATTGGATGGCATTCTAGAGTGGGTACATAGTTAGAGGCAGTGCCTGTTATGGATGATTCTCCAGTAGAATAGTACTGAAATTTGAATACTCATTGTACGACTAGCCAATTTATGGTATTAATCAAATTAGAGGTATTTAAATGAGAATTTTCATGTTTTTTGTTCGTAATAATTATTAGGATTTTATTTATGATGCACCTAGAAGAAATAAAAAACATTAATGCTAAGAAATACATCCACACATTGGGACGTACTATGATACCAGATCATGAGAGACAACAGGTATTATAATTTATAATCATTCTTTACGACTTCCACTTTCTATTGCTTCCTCCATAATTATTTCGATTACTAAAGTTGATATACAATTTCAGTTAGTTAATTACTATTTTTTTGGTATCCTATTTTTAATTATGGTTTCCAACATTCAATGTCATTGTAGATGCATAAATTGAATATAGAAGGACGTGTGCCTCAATAAAAACTGTTTTGGTCATGTAGAAAGAATAAATATGGAAGTGAGGTTAATGAACCAACTCAGAAGTAGATTGTAAGTTTTACATTGTAGATTTAAAATTTAATCTCTATTTTTAAATTAATAATCTATTTGTATTTGTAACAGGTTGCTTTAGTGGCCCCAACTACCTTGGAACCTGAGAATTTTGGGCCAAACAATCACTTACATCATGCGTTAGGAGATGAGCACCCTGGTAGAGTATGCTGCCGACCTGGGAAGAGTATAGTTATGATGAGTTATTGGCCCTACTCAAGTACGATTTGTAGTCAAACTGAGTTATAGAGGGTTAGGGAATAGGTAGAACATGCTAAAAAAGAGACAAAGAAATGGAAAAACGGTCTGTTATGGCAGACACTGCATTTATAAAACTGATAGAAGCTTTACGTCCAATACTTCCACTAGAGGCCATAACTGCTTGTGATTAATATATTTCATCGATGAATTATATATATGGTGCACCAGGTGGTAGTTCAATTGGTGGTCGATATGATGGCGAGGAGGAGGTCGAGGCGGAGGAGGAGGAGGGCAAGGAGGTTGCCGAGATGGAGGAGGAGGGAAAGGAGGAGGTCGAGGCGGAGAAGGAGGGTGATGAGGAGGCAGAGGCTGAGTACGAGGGCTATGAGTAGGGTGGGGATGATGATGGGGATGACGATGAGGATGAGGCTGATGGTGAAGATGATGGTGATGATAGTGATGGTGATGAAGGAAAAATTGATCCATTACATTTTTGACTGATATTACTGACATTTGATGTTTATTGATTTGTTGTGCCTAAATATATATGTGATTAGGTAGGTCAAATTATCTTTTTTATCTATTTTAATTAAAATTTAATTTTTAGTGGAATTTAGAAAATTGATTATCCTATTAGAAGTTGACATATTGAAATTATTTTTCTAACCTTTGAAGAATTTTCACATAAAATATGTAAATACCATCCCATGTGTCTCGGACAGCCCCCCAGATAGCCCCCTCGACAGCCCCCCCCAACCTCCCCCCTGGACCCTGGACATCTACCGGAAAACCCCCCTGGATAGCCCCCACCCTCCTCTCTAGACCTCAAACATCCCCCAACCTCTTCCCTAGACCCTCGAACACCCCCCCCCCCCCCCACCCTTCTCCCTAGACCCAGAGAGCCCCCCACCCTCCTCCATGGACCCCAGACAGCCCCCCTTCTCCATGGACCTTGGCCAGCCCCGACCATCCTCCCTGGACCCCAAACATCCCCAACACATCCCCCCGACAGCCACCCTGACAGCCCCCCACTCTCATCCTGTGACCACAAATAACCCCTGGACAGCCCCCACCATCCTCCCTGGACCCAGGAAAGCCCGCCTCCTCCCTGGACCTAGGACAACCCCACCCTCTTCCCTGGACCCTGAATATACCCCTAACAACCCTCGAATATCCCACCGGACAGCCCCCCTGACATCCCCCCACCCTCCTCCCTAGACCCCGAACAGCCCCCACCCTCCTCCCTAGACCTCGGACAGCCCCCCCCCCCCCGACCTCCTCCCTAGACCCTGGACAACCCCCCACTTTCCTCCATGGACCCTATTAATCCCCCAAACATCCCCCTAGTCAATCCCCCCACCCTCCTCCCAGGACCCTAGACACCCCCCCCCCCGGACATCCCCCACCCTCCTCTTTGGACCCCAGACAGCCCCCTCCTCCATGGACCCTGGACATCTCCACCACCCTCCTCCCTGGACCCCGGACATCCCCCAAACATCCACCCCACAGACATACCCCTAGATATCCCCTCGGACATCCCCCACCATCATCCCAGGACCCCAGACAGCCCCCGAACAGCCCCCCACCCTCCTCTATGGACCCTAGACAGCCCCCACCCTCCTCCCTGGACCCCAGACAACCCCTGACCTGACATCTCAACATTGAGAGAGAAGTGATTCGACATATATAAAACATCACAACAATTAAAAAAAATAAAAGGACCCCCTACCTTGATTCCGGCAACAATCTCACTCTTAATTCATCGTATTAGATCCCAATCTAAGCTCTCTTTAAAATGACCACGATTTTACGTAAAAACAACTAACTTATGGAAAACAAAAAAAAAAACATATTTGGTTTGTGTTGATACATTAGAATAAGGATCTATGGGTAATTTGTGAAATGTACGACTTAAACCTGCCTCAATCTGAGGAAAATTGTAGCTGGTACCACTCAAAGTGTCTCACTTTTATTTGAAATGGATAACATTTTAAGTGAAAACAACAACTGGAATACGGAAGACAGACCAAAAGCATTAATTTTTTTTTGAAATGTTAGGACAAGGATCAATTGGTCATATGTGATGTGTATGAGTCAACCCTGCCTTAATCTGAGGCACGATGTGGACGATACCACTCCAACAGTCTCACTTATATTTGAAATGGACAAGATTTTAAGTGAAAACAACAACTTGCATACAGAAAAACAACCAAAAACTTTTTGATTGTATTGATACTTCAGTAAAACGATCCATGGGTCGTTTTTGGTTTGTATGAGTCTACCTCGTCTCAATTCAAGGCACGGTGTGGCAGGTAACACACAAATAGTCTATCTTTTATCTAAAATGGACACTATTTTAAGTAAAAACTACAGACATACAGAAAACCGACCAAACGTTTTCTGGTAGTGTTGATACATTAGCACAAGGATCCATGGGTCATTTGTGACGTGTAAATGTCAACCCCGCCTCAATATGAGGCTCAGTGTGGCCGGTACCACTCAAAGTGTCTCACCTTTACTTGAAATGGACAACATTTTAAGTGAAAACAACAACTGGCTTATGGAAAATAAAAAAATTTCATTCAGTTTGTTATTATACATAAGGAAAATGATCCATGTTTCATATCTGATGTGTTTTAGTCAACCTCACCTTAATCCGAGGCATGGTGTGGCTGGTATCACTCGAAGTGTCTTTCTTTTGTTTAAAATGGACACCATTTTAAGTAAAAAAAAGTGGCACAAAGAAAACCGAACAATCATATTTGGATAGTGTTGATACTTTATCACAAGGATCCATTGTTCATTTTCGATTGGTAAGAGTAAACCCTACCTCAATCCATGGAACGGTGTGGCCAGTACCAGTCAAAGTGCCTCACATTTATTTGAATTGGACAACATTTTAAGTGAAAACAACAACTGACATACAGAAATCTGAACAAACGCGTTCGAATTCTGTTGATACATTAGGAAAATATTCCATGGGTTATTTTTGATGGGAATGAAACAAGCCCTCCTCAAACCATGGCACGGTGTGGCCAATACCACTCAAACTGTCTCACTTTTATTTGAGATGGATAGGATTTTAGGTTAAAAGAACAACTTTCATATGGAGAACATACCAAATGCATTTTTATTCTGATTATAGTTTAAGAAAACGATCCATCGGTCATATTTTACGTGTAAAAGTAAACCCCGCCTCAATCTGAGGCACGGTGTGGCCGATACCACCCAAACAGTCTCACATTTATTTGAAATGGATAGGATTTTAAGTGAAAACAACAACTTGCACACGGAAAATAGAACAAACACTTTCTGATTGTTTTTATACTTCAAGACAATGATCCATGGGTCATTTGAGACATTTACGACTCAACCCCGCCTCAATCTAAGGCACAGTGTGGCCGGTATCACTCAACATTTCTCTCTTTTTTTTAAAATTGACATTTTTTATGTAAAAAAAATAGACATTAGGAAAACTAATCAAATGTATTGAGATTATGTTGATTAATTTGCAAAAGGATCCATGGGTAATTTTCGACGTGTATGAGTCATCCCCACCTCAATCCGAGGAACAGTGTGGCATGTGCCACTCAATGTGTCTCACCATTATTCGAAATGGACAACATTTTAAGTAAAGAACAATAGCTGGCATTATGAAAACTGACCAAATGAATTCATATTGTGTTTATACTTTAGAAAAACAATCCATGTGTCATATGGGATGTGTACAAGTCAACCTCACCTCAATAAAAGTTACGGTGTGGCCAGTATCAGTCGAAGTGTCTTTCTTTTGTTTAAAATGGACACCCTTTTATGTAAAAAACCTAGCATATAGAAAACCAACCAATCGTATTTGCATTGTGTTGATACTTTAGAACAAATATACATGGTTCATTTTGAAATGTACGAGTCAAACCTGCCTCATTCCAAGTCACGGTGTGGCCAGTACCACTCAAATTTTCTGCCTTTTATTTGAATTAGACAACATTTTAAGTGAAAACAAAAACTAGAATACGGAAAGTTGACCAAACGCATTCAGATTCTGTTGATAATTTTGGACAACTATCCATGTGTCATTTTTGATGTGTAAAAATAAACCTCACCTCAATCTGAGGCATGGTGTGGCTGGTACACCTCAAACTGTTTCACTTTTATTTTAAATGGATATGATTTTAAGTAAAAACTATAACTTGAATGCGGAAAACCAACCAAACGCATTCAGGCTCTTTTGATACTTTAGGAAAATGATTAATCAGTCATTTTTGACGTTTAAAATTCAACCTCACCTCAATCTAAGGAACGTTGTGGACGGAACCACTCAATCTATCTCACTTTTATTTGTAATGGATAGGATTTTAAGTGAAAACAGCAACTTGCATACGGAAAACCGACCAACTATTTTTTTATTGTATTGATACATCAGGAAAATGATCCATGGGTCATTTTTAAAGTGTACGAGTCAATATTTCCTCAATCTGAGGCATGGTGTGGCCGATAACACTCAAATTTTCTCACTTTTTCTTAAATGGACATTATTTTAAGTAAAAATAGTAGACATTCTGAAAACTGACCAAACGTATTCCGATTGTGTTAATAAATTAGCTAAAGTATCCATGGATCATTTTTGACATGTACGAGTCAACCCCTTTTCAATCAGTGGAATGATGTGGTAGGTACCACTCAAAGTGTCTCACCTTTATTTGAAATGGACAACATTTTAAGTGAAAGTAACAACCGAAATACAGAAAACTGACAAAACACATTCAGATTTTGTTGATACTTTAGAAAAATGATCCATGGGTCATATGTGATGTGTAAAAGTCAACCCTACCTCAATTTGTGGCATGGTGTCGCCAATATCACTCGAAGTGTCTTTCTTTTTTTATTAAATGGACACCCATTTACGTAAACAGAACTCGCATACCGAAAACCAACCAATCAAAATCAGATTGTGTTGATAATTTAGCACAATGATCCATTGTTTATTTTTGATGTGCATGTGTCAAACCCGCCTCAATCTGTGGCATGGTGTGGCTGGTACCACTAAAATTCTCTAACTTTTTTATGAATTGGACAACATTTTAAGTGAAAAAAACAGCTGGCATATGAAAAACTGACCAAATGCATTCAGATTCTATTGATACATTAGGAAAATGATCCATGGGTCATTTGTGAAAAGTAAAAATCAACCCCGCCTCAATATGAGGCATGGTGTGGCCGATACCAATCAAACTGTCTCAATTTTATTTGAAATGGACATGATTTTTAGTGAAAAAAACAACTTGCATATGGAAAACCCACCAAATGCATTTCGGTTCTATTGATACATCAGGAAAATGATCCATAGTTCATTTTTGACGTGTACCAGTCAACCCCCCTCAATCTGAGGCATGGTGTGGCCGGTATCACTCAAATTGTCTCACTTTTATTTGAAATGGACATGATTTTAAGTGAAAAAACAACTTGCATAAGGAAAATTGACCAAACGTATTCAGATTGTGTTGATACTTTATCACAAGGATCCATGGTCTAGCCTCACACAATCCACTTCTCATGTGATGAACTCCTACCCCTATTCTAAATCTAATTACATTTAATATGGAAATCCGATCCTCAAACAGTGGGTTCTATGACCAAACCAAATTTCATTTGGGAACCCATTACCAAAGACATAATTTTTTATTCATACCCACTACCCAAAATGGGGACTCATCTCACATCACACCCAAGAGACCAAATTACAATTACCACATACCCCCTTATTCCAATTGAAATGTCTATGAAAAACATGTAGGCTATTCTGGTAACCCATCTCATCTGTCAAGATTGGCCAATGTTTCCCACTAACACATCAGGAACCATTTATACATGGATACATAGTCATTAGAAGAATTTAAACATCCCATGTGCTTCCTATAACTCATCCTAGGTCTAAGCACATGACCAATACCATTTTATACCTTATGGGTATCAGGATCCCTACCAACTCTACCCAAGTTTTTCTATTGGTTTGATGATAGAAAACCCTAGGCCATGAGTAAGCATCCCATGTGCTTCCTATAACATGTATGTTTTTTCTCTTGTGTGTATTGGGGTTGTGGTTTGATTGAGGAGTGGATTCTAAATTTAGAATACTGTTATGGGTGTTATTTCATTTCAATTTTAAATTTATGAATTATGATGTATTGGATTCTGGCTGTATTAGTAATGTATTCTAAATTTTGAATACTGTTATGTGTATTGGATTTTGGATGTATTGGATTTTAATTTTGTATTTGTGTTATGGGTGTTATTTCATTTCAATTCTGGATGTATTGGATTTTGGATGTATTGGATTTTGGATTTTTCTCTTGTATTGTGGTTTGAGTGAGGAAGGAATTTTAAATTTCTACATTTTTGAATTATGGATGAATTTTAAACATCCCAAGTAGGATTTTGGATTCTAGCTATATGTGTTTTTGCAGGTCATTGAGAGTTGCAGGTTGGAGGTGGCTGCTGGCTTCCGGCTACTGCGGAGCTGCAACATATATATACCAACAGTTTTCAAAATCGTTGGTATAGCCTTTTGATGTATATTATACAAATTTTTTTGTTATAACTGTTGGTATAAACTTCTACCAATGGGTTTTTAAACCATTGGTATATCCTTTGGATGTATATTCATTAATCTATATCAATGGTTCTAAACCATTGGTATAAGGGTAACATATACTAATGATTTCACAAGCCATTGACATATCTCTTACTTTAACACATATACAAACGGTTTACACAGAACCATTGGTATAAGCCTATACCCAAATATTACTTTTCCACGGTTTGGGAAACCGTTGGTATATAATATACCAACGGTTTCCTAGCCTTTACCAATGGTTCTGAACCTTTGGTAAATGGTAAAATTCCAGTAGTGTAATATAAAAAAATTTCTTTTAAATGTTTCTAATAATGGGAATGATATTTAATTTATTATATTATATGTTCTACATATCTTTATTTAATAATATATATACTAGTTATCATGGTAGTTTCACCCGTATCTATTATGTAAGCCCTTAAGTGAACCCTTTTAACATTAAACATGTTTAAAATTTCCTCCCATTTTTACAATTCATTATGAAAAAATAATTTTTTATCATTACAAAAATTTTCATAATCTAAATTAAAATATTCATAATATATTATTTGATTAAATTTTTAAGAGTGGAAATAATTACATTAAAAATGTGTTTGTAAAATTATATAAAACCCATTTTTGGAAAATGATTATTTTAAGAATAGGAATGATTTTAGAGATAAAAACAGTAATGTTGTTTAAAATGGAAGAAATTGGATTATTATAAATAATTGGATAATTATATTTAAATAAAACCAAATCAAAATAGAACATAACCATTTAAAAACACGAATAAGATATAAACTCAAAAATTCCTTTTGAATGAACAAAACAAATAAAACAACTTCAAAAAAAGATATGAAAATGTATCTATGTCAACATATATTAATATATTCACTTTATTAATTCATAACTATATAATTTTTCTATAAAAATGGTTTATAATATTTCTTTTTATTCTTATATGTTTAAATTTTTTTGAAATTTAAATTTTTTATAATATTGGTATTTTTAACTATTAACCAAAATCAAATATTTCTAGTTAACTAAATAAATTTTCATAATAAATTTTTAACATGATGAATTCCGAAATGAATCACATTATTTAAAATGAAATTTATAACGTTTTTATAAATTATTTCAAATTATTTCCACTTAAAAATCTTCAAATTCATTAACATCAAGAATGAGTTCTTATTTCAAAAAAAGAATTTATTCTTATACATAACCTAGGAATAAAATTATTAATGTAATATTTGATTGATTTAATTATATATTTTATTTATAAAAAAAAATTCATCATATATTTCATAAATCATTTTTTCATATTCGTACAATTATACCCATTGGCTAGTTCAACGCATTCATCTATAAATAAAATTATTTCATAGTCGGTTTATGCATGGCTTGGGGCTGCATGTTGGGCATGATAACTAATTTGAAAATAATTTAAGAGAAATAAATAAGAATGATATCATTTTTACATGAGGTTTCATTGAATGTATGATACCAATTGAGGAATAGCTTCACTCTTGGGACAAGATGACCCACCATTGTGATGATCTTTGAAAGGTTGACCTGGGCATGACAGTCTCTATTATTCAATAGTGTTTATATAGTGATAATAACTCTATTAGGATACAATTCTATTTTCATAATTTATTTATTTATTTTGATTCCAGTTAACTTTTAGTTGAACTCGTGCGGTTTCTTATTTTTCTGTAGATTTTTTTAATAAAATTTAATTTTCCAATTTGATATTGGTCTATTTGAGTTAATTTTTTTCCAAAAACCACAAAATGAATATGAAAAAAATATCAAAATTTGGATTTTTTGAAAAATATTACCATTGAAATTGAAAATTATAAAAAACTATTAATAAAAAAATAATTTTTTAATTAATATTATATTAATGTACAAATTAAAAATATGACACTTTCCATTAAATAATACATTTTAATGAATAAATAATTTAATTATCGAGGAATATGTGTTAAATAATGACCTTCATCTCCATCCGACTATGTTATTCATATATTATATTCTATGTCACATAATTAATTATATGTATCTTTTTTGAAACTATTTATTCAAATAGATACCTATGAAATAAAGAGTAGTTGTTTTTTTAAAAGTGATGAACTAATAATTATCATTTATAATATTAAAAATAAAATTGAATTATTAATATTATGGAACTTAAATAATTATAATTTAATGTAAGTAATAAAAATAATAATTTTTTATAAAATTTTATTAAGAAACTGATGTCTACTAAAATAATTTATATACTAATAATATGAAATTTTTTAAATATTATGCTAATCATGTGCTCAGTTCCAGTATTCAATCCCTTATCTCTTTATTTTTATTCAATTCTACTAATTAGGAAGTTTATCATCATGAAAACCTCATATTCGTCATCAATCATGAAAAAAATAAATGTTGGGTGTGACCCATCACAGGCTTCCACTATACCTGGAACCTAAGATTGGTATCATTGGGGTAACATTATTTTTAATAGTTATTTCAATATAGTGAATTTTTTTATGAATTTTTAATTCAGTTTTAAAGTCATGATTAATCGTTCTTGAATTCGAATTTGATGATCTACTCCTCCATATTTAATTTCATGTAGATCTAATCAAATTTAATGTTTTATGAAGAAGTAAAATTAAATATATTATTCATATGTGCAGATGATTATGGATTGATAACACAAGAGTACATTAAATGTACCCAGAGGTACTCACTATGTCATAGTGTTTAATGCATCCATAATTATTTTAAAATAAATTGATGCTATGTGCGCTAAATATATATTGTTCATTTATTAATAAACCACTTGTTAACCAGTCAATCATGGTACTTTTTTGGAGTAAACATCATGTAGACCACTCATGGGGCATGTATTCTATTATTCTCACGAGACCATGTACCTTCATTCATGGAATACTTGAATAGAGATCATGTAACTAGAAGAACAAAATCTGTGTATCTCTCATAAATTGCATGTACTCAATTTTTTTGATGCATATCTTTCACAACATGTCCCATTGAATGTGCCTTATCTAGATGTGGTGAAATATAAATTTCATGTACCTCCCTCGTATAATAAGTGTACATATACCAAATTATATTGAATTAATATTAATTAATTTCATAGTGTAAACATTATCGAAAAATGATTGTGTGTGATCATTAAGTTAATAGGACACACAATGTGATGGGTTTAAATATATAAATATCTTATTGATTAATTTCTATTTAATTTTTATATCTACATATCATTTTTTGTCATATTACATTTATTACTACACATGCATTAAATCATAACATGTGACAGAAAATTCAAATAATTCATATAATCATTGTGTAAATATTACACATCATGAAATTATGTGATAAGACATGTATAACATAAGACACAAGTGTAAACTGTATAAGAGAATAATACAAATTGGGTAGAGTTTTATAGGAATTCAGTACATTTCATCCATGAAAAAGTTATATACGCAATTAATTCTAGATAAATTAATTTAATTTGTTTAAAATTATTATGGATGAATATTTCAAGGAAATTAAAATGGGAATTAACATAAAATAATTTACCAATAACTAAATATAATTTAATGATTCATGTGTGGTTTATCAAAAATTAATATTAATAAGATTTTGATTATAGTTTTATAAAATTCACAATGCATTGCATGATAATAGAAGATCATAATCTCAGACCAAGGCCTTTGTGTGTGACTGGTTCCATTTAATTTATTAATGATTTAAATGATTGGCCTATATGTTATCTCTCTTCTCATTATATAAAGGCATGTCTAGACACCAAATCCTAACATACTTGTATGTTGCATCAATTTAGATGAATATTTAACAAACAAAAATGTACAAGACTGAGGACTATAATAGTATAGTCTATTTCAAAACATAGAATAATAAACATCTATATAGGTTGATGATCTTAAAAATATCCCTTAAATTTCTTCCACATTAGTGATCTTACTTAAAACCATCCTTTATAAGATGGGGAATGGAAATATAATAAAGGGTTGAGATCAGATGACCCACAAGGGTAAAAAGGGATATATGTATTTATAAAATGAGTGTGAGGTTACGAGAACAAGATCATAACAATATAATATAATACCCAATATATCAATGATTATAATCAATATTTACAACATAATGATTTATTATTGATAAGACATAAAAAATGTTAATCAATACCATATGTCCTGAAAGAATTACATAGGAGTATGAAATGGAATTGTGGCATAGAAACAAGTATAGAAATTACTTTATCTATGATACCTACCAACACCCTCATAACATGTTAGTCATAGGAAAATCACCCTTGTAGCTTCCTTAGGGTTTGTATGGCCTCCCTTGTACGGTTTTATTTCATGATTGGGATGTAATCCCATATACCCTCTTCTTACAGGCACCAGATTCCCTCCATTAGAATGGTGTTTGTGAATAGAGTAAACGTACCTTGTAAACAATTTTAAGGTTGATGTCTAGATAGGAAGATCTATCATTATCCTCTTGGGGATATGCATTACAAACTATGGAAAACTCATTAAACTAATTTCAAACAAATGTTTCAAATGGAATTTCCATCAAGTTATGGTGTTGAAAGAATCATGTTTTGTCACATATATGTGTATGGGGTTATGATTATTTTTAAGGCCTTTTCAGGAAACAAACTATCACCATGTTCCCTAATGTGAATATATATAGTGTATCCCAACAAAAAAATGGATAGAACCTATAGAATCCATCAAACAAGAATTTGTATGTTTCCCTACAAAAATCCATTCTTGATATGGATCACATTCAACCAAAATAAAATAAGAGATATATTAAATTTGATGATTTTTATTCCGAAGATATGAATTAATTGGTACATGAAAAGATTTCATAGGTCCCCATGGAAGACATAGTTCTTGAAACACATATACAACATATGACCACAACATTGGTAAGAGATGTAAAGAGATATCTAGTATGGTCACCAAATATAGTGACTAAATATAGGTTGATAATGATTAAAATGTATTTCATAAATAGGTGGTAGAGAGATCATAACCTAAAATATGGAAAGAAGCCATGAATTATGAAATAGATTTCGCGTATTAGAATAATGTTTGGGTTTTCCTTGATGCACCAGTTGATGTGAATCCCATATAGTGAAAGTGGGTATTCAAGAGAAAAAATCACATGGAAGGTTATGTAAAAACCTATAAGAATGTTGGTGGATATATGGTTTAAAAAATACCAAATATTTAACTAGGATAAAACCTTTTTCATCGGATTACATGTTTATGACTATCAAAATTATACTTGTTATAGAATCTTACCATTACCATAAAATTGGGAAAAATGGATGTCAAAAATAATTTCTTAAATGGGAACCATCAAGAAGAGGTCTATATAGAAAAAAATGAATTATTGTTACTCCAGGCGATGGAAATGATATTTTTATGCTTCCATGTCCCATTTATGGATTGAATCAAGCATCCAGTCCATAGAGAAATTGATTCAATGAATCTATAAAAGTCTCAGTTTTTAAATAATTAATGTGAGCCAGGTGTTTAAAATAGGCTTGGTGGGAATGTGTTCATTATACTATTTTTATATGTTGATGAAATATTTCTTATTGGGAACAACATAAAAGTCTTACATTGTATTAATGATTGGATACATAGCATTTATCCTTGAATGGATTGAGTGAAGTAGCTTATATTATAGGGATTAACTATATTCATTATAGATTCACGATTCTACTTAAACTATGTCAATGTACATACATTGAACATATACATACGTGAGTTATTTTGTATTAATCCAAGATGGGGATTAGTTTCTGTGGCACATGGTATATATCAATCTAAAAAAATGTTACCTTAGAAACCCTAAGAGAAAGAGATAATAAATGGGATCTCATACAATTTAGTGATACGATCAATCATGTATAATAGGTTACATAATAGACTTGATGTTGTATATTCATTGATCATTGTAGTAATATGCCATGAAGATCCAAGAGAGATGAATTGGTATGTTATTAAAGATATCATAATGTATCTATGAAAAACTCTGGATATGTTCATGTTGTACCGAGGAGATGAGAATATGGTCATAAGTTGTTATACTAATTCTATTTTTCAACCATATCATATTGATCTAAAGTCACAATCAATATATTTTTTCGGTCTCAATGTTGGTTATGTGAGATGAAAGAGTTAAATGAATCCAATTCTCATTGATCATATAGTGGGGGTATATGTATATATTAGATTATGAAGAAGCTAATGAAGCTATTTCGATGAGAACCATTATCCAGGATCATGATGTGGTACCTATTAGTGATGGTCCAATAACATTTTATTATGATAATATAGATGTGGTGGCTCTTGCAAAAGAGTCGTGGTTACACAAAAAAAGTAGAATATAATCCATAAATATTAACTCATGGGATATTTTTAAAAAAAGATTAATTCTATATTAAGTATAGTTACCACATAATTTATTTTGGTAGAACACTTGACAAAAGTCCTATCATAGTAGAAGAATATGTATCTTGTGAGAGCAAGCAGACCGATGGTTCTTAGAAGATGCCTCTAGTAAAAGTTAGATTCTATTTGATTTGGATCCCTATAACAAACTTATATATACTTTATGGTAACCATTATTCATATTTTTCAAAATTAATACAATCCTTATGACATCATTATAGTTATTATATGTATCATATTACGTGATAATGCCCTAAGAGTACACATCATACCCAAATTTCAAAGTAGTTATCAATTATAATGAGAATCCATAAGTGGAAAAAACTATTATTATATATATTTTCTATATATAGATGATATAATTAAAGGGTCAAAATGATGCAGAATATTATGGGTGGAGACTCATAGTAATTTGAGGTACCTTCTCATAGTGTTTTCCCTTTAAAATATCCACTATAGGGTATTATTTGAATGTGACTTGCTAGAAGGAAATCCAAATTCATATGTGTCATCAATTGTTCCTACAAATGGAATTGTATATTGATCTTTAGAAATTAAGAATTTTTGAATGAATGTTAAAAGTCATTCATTTTTATCGATTCACAAAAATCATTCTTACATATGTTCATGATGAGGTAGGACACATTAGTTGTGAAACAAGTGATACTAAATAAATGAATAGTACAAGAGAATATTTTTACAATGGTGTTATATAAGAATATTTTATTTATTTAATTTCAAAAAAAATAAATGATGAGAATATGTTTATGGCATAAACATTGCGCCTACCTGATTAGATATATCATGGTAAAATAATTATTTTACATAGAGGCATCCATATGGTGTATTCTATAATTGTTTCACTAACATATTTCTCTATATATGTCGTACAGTGCTTCTAGATGATAACTTTGGAGTTTAGGGAACATCACCTAATGACACTTTGAATGTGGACTAGTGGGTTGTATAATAATATTATCCAGAATTCCATTCAAATATTACATTATTATTTATTATTTACGAAGTTGAATAAATATTAACCAAGTATGTGGTTTAATAATTTATCATGTTTTTATGATCACTAAAATCCCACCACCAGTTATTATAGATAATATTATGTGAGGAGAATAATTTATAAATATTTATTTAATATTCAACTAATATAATATTATGTTATTTATTGGTGAATAATGCAGTGATAAGTATTTACTAATAAATAGTCATTATTCTATGCTCGATAAATATTATGAAGGAATGGAGGTCTGAGTTTAAAGGTCATGTGAGAAAAAATATATATTGAATATTATTCAATTAAATAATATTTAATTTATTTCAAAAAGATAGAGAATAATGGGGAACAATAATAATATTGTTTTATTGATATTTTTTTCCATAGAGATTAAATAAATATTGAAGGGGAATTTTACAAAAAGTTATTTCCAAACCCTAGTCATATATAAATGAAATCATATTATTTTCAAAGATATCATATTCATATGTTTGGTTGTGCGCAATGCATTTAGATAATCCTCTATATCCTTAAAGATCTCCCTTAGCAAAGAATGCCCTAGAAAATCGATAGCCATCTTCGTCCACTTCTACCTCCAAATTCAAGAGTGATCAAATATTACACTTTGGATGTGACTATCATGGAAATAAATGGATAATGAATCAAATGATAGGATATACCATTCTAACACTAGTAGTTTACTATGTTTATGTTGGAAGAATTGTGGAATACTTGTGGATCACCTCTAGAGGGAATATTCTCTTTATTAATTCAATGAAACAATGATACAACATATAACTATTGTAAAATCCCCCAATAAATAAATAATCCACTCATATAAATTATTGAAATTATTAAATTAGTTTAAAATATCATTTTAGGATCATTTTCATGGTTAGATCAAATATCCCTTATCTGTATTCTTTGATTTAGTTTTGTTGATCTAGATTTTGTCATCCTAAAAATATATTATTAATCATCTATCATGGAAAAAAGAAATGTTGGGAATGAACCCTCATATTCATTCACTATGACCAATATGTACAGAAATGCCATTCAATATCCCAATAGACTAGAAAAACATTCTTGGTATTTGGGGAATACACTATTGGGTATGGATTTATCAATTTAATGATATAATTATAGAGATTATATTGAAAATAATTCATAAATAAATTATTTATGGGGGATTAACATTACAAAAATATGGGTAAAATTTATACTAAACACAAAGTAAATAAATAGAAATAGAAATAGAGCACAACCAAATGACAGTAGTATTTTTTAGGGAAAAATCAATCAAAAAATAAATTTAATATGATTGTAGTTATATATGGTGAGATAGTATCAATAGTCATAGAAAATTAAATATAACAAAATAACCAAAATAAAACTAGAAATCCCTCTCAATGTGACACAAGCATAAACACCCCCACCCATTCACCTCTACATAACCTGCTGAAGATGTCATGGGTAACCAACCCCTCAGAACGCAATATTTACCTTTACAACATATGAAATAATTAATAATTATTCCAAAATTTGTGTATAGAGTGTGTGATAATAACATAAAAAATAATTTTCCACAATGTCTTCCATAATTAATACACTATTTGGAAACTGTAGAATTTTTTTTGTATATAAATAAAATAGGTTATGTTTAGTTTTTTTATTATAATGTAAAACTCCCATGTAATATAAATTTTAAAATTAAATAAGATGAAATGGAATTATTTTAATTTTTTTTAAAATGATTCATTATTGGGAAGTAGTAAATTTCTAATAACAATGGATCCAACTTGAAATATGACATCACATACTACAGAGAATCTTCAACTCGATGGCTATATTTATGATGAATTAACTACACAATAGTGGGTCCACATATTTTCATTCATTGAGATTGTATAAAAAATAACTTGATTTTTTTACCTCTCCCAATAATAATTTACCTTGAATTTTCCCAAGGATCCCCACAAGGTCTAATAAATTAAAAAAATTCATAATTTTGTTATTCCCAATAGAAATTTGGTAAGCATTGAAAATATTCTGTATTTTTTTTCGTATCCATAAGCCTAATGTAATCTAAAATATAGGACTCTATCATTAATTGTTGATAAAATATTCTAATGTTTTTTTCAACGTCATTAAAAAATCGAAATAAAAATGGAATAAATTTTTGATTTTATCCAAAAAGGATAAAAATATATATTACCAAACTTAACAAATCTTGAAGTCTTTGAAATAGTGAAAAAATAAAATAAAGGGATAGAAAAAATTCAAAGAACCCTAAATTAAGACTTGAAATTAAATCACTAATTATTGAGGTTAATATAGGTGGAATACTAAGGCTTAAAGATATCAAGGAGATGTGAAGATTATAAAATAAGGAAAGAAGAACATAAATGAAGGAATATGGTGAGGTTTATTTATTTTTAATTGGAATATTATGTAGAAAAATCATACAAAATCAAACTATAGATATGGGGTTTCTGATCTATAGATGTAATTTGGGAATGAATATCAAGAGAGTGAGAAAATTATTAAGATAGGTCTTTATTTTTTGGGGGGTATATATTCATAATAAAAAATTAATGTCTTTTTTTAGAAATCACCAAGGGGTGTATAGGAGTGAGTCCAAATGTATAATGTTAAGGTATATCCCCCATAGAAACTCCTATGGGTTATCCATGGGGATGCATAGTTGTCCGCCTCTAAGAGGCAGAGGGCCAGAGTTCCCTAATTCTTTTATTATAAGGTGTATCCTCCTATGATATATTTTTTCACACTCAATATAATTGGTATTTCGTAACATGGCCTCATATTATATGAAAACCCCTATAATTCCAACTAAATTTTCCTTATTTAGGTGTTTCACTTTCTATGGAAACATTTTGTTACATTCACAGAGTGTAAGAATGTTTTGGGTGAGAGAGGGTTCTCAATATTTGACCTATAGTGACCATGTCTAGGAATTATATAGAATCAAGTATTATAGATAGAAAATAAAATTATTCCAAATATTAAAAGTAGGTTCTGAGGATAAGAATACCAAAAAATAATGGGCTTTGAACATTAATGAAAAGTAAATAAACTGATGGGTTTTAGATGAAATCACTCAATTTTTGGGAAAATAATCCACACTATATTACCATATACCTATTGAATGTAAGACTAATATTTGAGTCTTGAATACATAACTCCATTTCTCTCACAAATAATCTTCTAACTCCAATGAATCATGCTGATCATATTAGTTATTCCCCAAAACAAGAAGTAATAAAATATACTTCACAAGAATAAGAATATACTAGTTTCTAATGATTTTAAATAGTTCCTAATAACCGATACATATGAATCTGATTCATGGTCCTCCTAATCAATCAAATGGTATGTATTTATATTATACTTATTTTACTAATAAAATTTAAGCATACGATGAAATATAGTTAACTTGGTAAAAAATAATTATTTATTTATTTTACATAAAAAATCATAATTTCTTTATAGGGATGATATATATTAGGGAAGAATTCTTCTACATACCATATGTTTTTATACCATAATACAATTATACACTCTAAAACACTCAATAAACTATAGATAACTCTTGGAGATCAAGGGTACTTTATAAAAATAAGAGGTAAATCCTTGAACACGATATGAAAAAATATAAATAGGATTTACAGGTAATCTAATTATCTACTAAATATAATGTCTACAATTTTTATCTAAAGAAATATATTCTCCAATATTTTAAAAAATAAAATATTAAGGAAACCAATTAATAATTACTCAAAATAAATTATTTCAAATTGATATCATTATATATACCACTATGATATCGATTGATATATTATTAGATTTCCATTATAACACTTAAAAATATTGAATCATCACCTTCAGTAATTGTCTATAGGTTTTACAATATTGACATGTAAAAATTTTTAGAGAAAAGTATGAAATATATTTTATAATTTCTCCCCAAAAAAAAAGTTTGTAAAGGACTCTATACATTTTTATACTACGATGATGAATTTCCAATGGTGAACTATGATCCTCATTGAATAGTTATTTCGTTTAATCAGGGGTCAGTTGAAGTAGATAACATTTTTTATGAATTTCCAAACGTCTTCCTTTTCAATATTAAATTAAAGAAACAAAATATTCAAAACTAATTCAAAAATTTCTTAAAAATCATGGTCTTCCTTCTGAGAAAGATTAAATAGTTTTCAAAGAAATATTATAACCATACCTAAAACAAAAAAATTGTGATTTCTTTCATAAAATTTTTCTAAAAAAAAATTCTTGAAATAATTAAGTGATATATCTTGTTCAAAATCTATCATAGTTAATGATTCATTATTATTTAAAAAAGAGCTAGTTACCCAATTTTCATTACCTATATTGTAATTTATTTTATTTTTATATTCTATAATTCATTCCATCCATGTTCTTTCCCCCCTATTCAAATCATTATAAATGAATATATATATAAATAATTGTTTATCATTAGATATTACAATTTTTATATATAAATTACTTCCTAGAATTTTTAACGAAAATACTACAACATCCAGTTCAAGGCCTTGTGTTGGATAATATAACAAATGAAGTTTTAACTTAAATATAGCATTATCAATTACCAAACATTTCTATATAGAAATTAAACCCCAAAACTAAAATGAAGTGTAAATATATATAAAAATATCTCTATTTCTATATAGTAGTTCCAAATAATAAAAATTGATTGTTAATATTTTCAGTTGTGGTATAAAATAGTTGCATTGATTATCTCCAATTGTATCTAAATAATTTCATATATTACATGGTTGGTTAAATATATAACAATGAAATGTTTAAAAAAAGTATAAATTTCAAAATAATCAATGAAAACTATGAATCACTATATTAGGTTTCAGACAATTCCATTTATCTACCCTATTAGTGTTAATAAGATCAATATTTAATTAGTGTTAATATAAGAAATGACCAAGAAAATAAATATTTTGTTACAAAAAATAACAATTACTAAATTTTTCAAACAAACTATATTATTTCAATGTTCATTGAAACTCATTATATGTTTCTAATGGACATTATTACATTTATAATGAACCAAAATATCATACAAAAAAATAAAATTTATCCTAATTTTGGGGAAAAAATATAAATATGATCCACCAATATAACAAGATAATATTTCAACATAATGGGATTGAAAAAAATTACATAATTCCAAAAAGTAGTATAAATCACTATTTTAGTTAATTCATCCTCTATTATCTTTAGTGAATTGTACTACAACTAGAATATAACTTTTAAAAAAATAACCCCCCACCATAGAGATGATTAGAAAATAACTATATATAGAGAAACATATAATTATTTTAAATGGTAACATTATAGAATTATATATATTGAATTAAAAGCCTAATTTGAACGTCTTTATGTTTTGGAAACAAAAAATATCACCTCATGGTCGAGTACTAGGATAAGTGAAACTTTTTTCTAGGATCTCCCGAAACATCAATTTCAATTTAAGATGTTTTAAATGTTGCATTGGATTAGGGTGTTTTGAGATTTTATTAGAAGTAGGAAATTATTCAATATTAAAATAGACATTCAATTTAGGTATAATACTAACAATATCAACATGAAATACAATCATATTTGTCACTATTAGAATATTATTAATCTGAAATGTTTCATTCTATACTGCAATATGATATAGAAACATTCACTTTTATTTTATTACCATTTTTATCTTATTTATAAGGTTTAAATGGTTTGAATTGATTTTTATATTAAATAAAATACATTTATGAAGGTAATATATTTGAATATGAAATATTAATCAACTTGATAAATTGAAATCCAATCTATCTGTCAAATAAAATATATTTTCATAGTGGAAAAAATAAAAATTATTCCACAAAAAACACTTCCAATAATTATATCATGAATAAATTTGTAAATTATTTTTTACATAACACTACCTTTGGTGATTATTAAAAAAATCCGATTTCATTTCATGAAGATAAATTTACATTTTCTGATATAATTTTCATGTAATGAATGAATTTATAGACCTTGAATTAAAAAATGAATTATCATTATCTAAATAAAAATGTAATGTACATGTAATAATTACATTTAACGCCCCAACATCTACTGAATTAGATGAATAGAGTTTCACCATACCCTTGTCCTTATAGTATTTCCATTATCCATAATTATTAGTCTTCTTAAAAAACATATTATAATTACTACTCTCATTACATTTCAAATAAATTTTTACTTATTTACCCATAACCATTTTTATTGGTGAAGGCCCTAACACTTATTCATCCAAGAAATGATGGGGGAGTCTTCACACCCTTGCCCGCTCTAAATGCACATGAACACACACAACTAAATGAACCAAATTTTATGTGGGAGATCCCTATCCCTTATCAATTCTAGAATGATGGGGGGACTCCTTACACTTATTCCACCCATATTCATATGAAAAAAAATCCATTTATTCCAAATCCCAATGCCAAAACAATTAATTGAACCATTTCAATAAATCCATACTTTTATTGAAAAATATTTAAAGAAACCGTTTCAAATCAATTTCTATAAAATTATACTTTTATTAAAAACATTTCAATTAAACCATTTACCCAAATTCCACAAAATATAAATTTAAAAATTGAAATTTTATAATTTAGAAAACAATAGAGTTGGCATCCAATTTCTACAAAAGAAGGTATAAAACTTTACAGAATATCTATATGTAATATAGGATGTAATATCACCAAAATTTGTGACGAGATTAGTGAATTAGCTATGAACTGATTTTCCATGAAATAATATATTAATAATACAACAAATTGGTAATACACCTACATCATATAGTTTATATTTTTATATCTTCCACTGTATGTTCTTAACCATTCTAAGCATTGGATCTCACACCATTCATATGTTACATTTTCTTAGGACATGGAGAGGTATATTTAAAATGACATGCAGAAATAACCATAGAGTTAGGGATGTGGTAACAAATCCTTAAGACTAAGAAGGGACCCATGTGAATACCCAGACCTATTTTATTTGTATGGGACTATAAATTTTTTAGAAACTCTTATTACCACATCCCTAACTCTATGGTTATTTCTGCATGTCATTCAGAATATACCTCTCTGTGTCCTAAAAAAATGTAACATATGAATGGTTTGAGCTCCAATGCTCAGAATGGTTAAAAACATACAGTGGAAGATATAAAAAATATAAACTATATGCATGGTGAAAAACTAAAAAACTCATTCATTTAAAAATTAATAGGAACACATTATGGCAGGAATAAGAGATGAATTACAAAATGTCATAATAAACCATCATAATTGGGATTCTAATAGAAGAATAACATCCTAGACATTCAATTAATATTATCAGAATGTGGTAATTCATAATATTGGAAATCATAACCATACCATGAAGGCCTCGTTCCAATACCATAAATAATCATTTGGTCAAGGCCTTATGAGAAGATTATAACTTCTCTCATGAGACCTACCAATGAATCAAGATGCTATAACAGTCCCCTACCATCACATACTAAGTAAAATACATTCCTCATATGACTGGGGGTAAACATAAACAACTTATACATTCATATTTAAACTATCATATGATTTGTTAATAACATTCCCCGAACACTAAGCATAAACAGTAAGCATTCAGAGTAAATTGGTGAATGGTTTTATGATAGTACATACACATTCAAACTAATAATAAACAATTAAGATAAAAATGGTAGATTAAATCATAAAATTTTAATACCAATAATAAATAATAATCAACATGATTGTTGAAACATTTAAAGATACTCTTATAAAATCATCAAATAATTCTTCAAATAAATACACTTTAAATTTGAAAAGAAGGGTTATTTTTGGAAAATTGTTTATATAAAAACATAACTAAAGTAATATATAATTAAAATAATAATGTTAGATTTTTTTAATGTTAATCGTGACTAAAAGAATTTTATATAGTTCCCTTAAAAATATGTAAGAATTTGAGAAATTCCCTTCAATGTGGCTTGTATTTCGGGGAAATATTTTGAATTATCCTTTTAAAACATATAAATCCCCCTATATGAAAGTATGATTCTAGATGATTAACATATCTATATAGTTCTCATAGTATATACGAGTAGTAAATATGAATAAATAAGAATTTAATTCATGTAAGAAATACAATAAGAGTAACATGAATGAAAATGGAGGTTCGAGTAGAAAACCCATACCTTAAGTCTAAAATTGTTCCTTACTTGATCATAATGACCTAAATTGGAAAATTTAGGTTAAAAAATTAATGATTATAAAACATCATCTTTATTTAATTTTTTTATTATTACCTTATTAGGTTCAATCATGTTCTTTTATGGGTTATGAGATTAAATTTCATTGTTTGGGAGAGTTTTCTTCCATGGTTTTATTGATCGATTAACCTATATTTCTTGTAAGGATAAACATATAGAATGATAATGGTTGCAAAGTATATAAATTATATTTTCTTATTGAATAACCGTAAGATTATATGGTCTTAAATTTCATTTGGATATGGGGAGTAAAGTTGAATCATTAGGTAAAACATTAATGAAAATGTTTGGGTTAATTGGCATTTCTTAATAACAACGAACTCATTTTGATTTATAAATTAATTTCCAGATTATTAAAGGATTCCAGAACCTCAAATAAGTTATAATTCATATATTATAGTATGTTTCAACCATAAAAATTATTCCACTACAATAATTGATTATGGTAAAGTAATTGAAAAGCCACCATCCTTGATTGTGATAAATTGACACATCTATGATTGTGTTTTCATTTCAAGTATAAAAGAAGGGGAAAGGGGGATGATGAAGAATTAATCCTTTATCATAAAAATATTACAGTACATGTATGTAATTGGAGTCATAAAAGAAATTATGAAAATAGTTTTAATTAAAGAAAAAGATATTAAAGGAACACCAAATAAAAGAAATGAACAGAGAAATTTACCTCTTGATGTAATCATCCTTGACACTCTCTTTAGGGGAGATGTTTCAGTCTTTGTATGATTCCAAGTGTTGTTGGATGTGGTGGAGGATATTTGGAGGATATTTGATTATATCATTGATAAGTGACAAGGCTTATGAAGAGTTACTAATAGAGAGTGAGGGGGGGAGGTTATAGTGGAGGGGAGGTGGGAATTCGCCTTATTTCAATAATTAAATAATTATTTTTTCAAAGACAACTAATAGTATTATTGATTGTTACCACAAATAGTTGTAATATCATGTTATTTATAACCAATGGTCATTTATATCATCTATTACTCAATAATGATGTAGAAATTCATTAATTTAGCATATTTCATAAATTATCGAATTTCACTATTCATCGAAAATTCATGTATTTCATAAAAATACGAAAAAATCACTCTAACCATTTCATGTCATGTAGAATTAAAAATTAAATCCATATGATGAAAAAAATTCTAAATATGATTAATTTAATTTTTAAATAAAAATATATTTTGTTGATAAAATAATAATTTAAAATTATAATCGTTTTTATATCGCCTTGAAAAACTATTCTTGATATAATTATATTATAACCATAAGAAAATTAAATAATAATATGATTTAATATTAATATGGTTCATATTACTAATTATAGTACTCTAAAATAGGATATGGTAATATTTAGAGAAAATTATTTTTGACATTTCAGGCTCTAAAAATTATACTAAATGCAATAGTGTGTATCTGTTTTTTAAAATTCAAATCACAGAGGTGGTAAAATTATATTTACGGGAATGATTATAAAAAATTGGTGTTATAAATAGACTTAGTGATTCATTAATTTTTTCAAAAATACTTTGGGTATTTTCCCAAATAACATACAAATTCTCTTTTGGATAACCATTTTCATTTTACATGTTATCCATACATGAATATAGGTAACCCAATCATGAAAATTAAGGAAGAAAATTCTCCCAAACAATGAATTTGAATCTATTAACCAATGAAAATCCAATGAATGAACCTAATAAGGTTATAATAAATCAATTACAAGTAGATGAGGTCTTAGAATCAATAATTTATAAACCTAAATTTTATTTTTCAGGTCATTAATGTCATGTGAGGAACACATTCTTACTTAAGGTAAGAGATTTCCACCCAAGCCACCATTTTCATTTGGGTTACTCTTATTATCTACATGCATCAATTAAATTAATATTTATTCCAATGTACTCCGTGTACATCATTGGAGAAAGGTATTTTTATTTTATCCAGATAGAATCATGCATTCATTTAAGGAGAGTTATATTATTTGAAAGGATCATTCCAACATTCTTATTTTCTATGCCACTCTATATTCTATTTTTAGTGTCCATTATCCTTATAGAATAAATTATATTATTAATAAAATACTATCATAATTCATTTTTTGTTTCATGCAAATAGTTTTCCAAAGAACTCTTCTTTTCAAATGAGATAGATCAATAAACTCAAAATTCTGATTGTCCCATACATAACCCCCCATTAAGGTATTATATGGTAGATGATGCATTGAGCTAGAAGGATCATGGATTTCTCATGAAAATTGGGATTGATAAAAATATTGTGTACATGGATCTGGGGTGAATGGATATATGAATTATCAATAATGGTAGACCATCATCACTTTTTAAAATGGTTTTACAACCATCTTTATTCGAACAAATTAAATATTCATAGTTATATGACGAGAATCATCCATTGAAAATTAATGTTGATAATGTTGGGAAGTTAGCTGACTTAATGTGCGAAGATGGAATTCTGAAATTTGTGAGGAGGCTATGTGTTCACTCTAAACTTGCACTGAAAAGGGAGTTATTGGATGATGCCCATAGCTCATATTTCACTATAAAAATGGGTAGCACTAAAATTTATTGTTATTTGAATAACATTTCTGGTGGGATAACATGAAGAGGGAAATTAAGAATTATATATAAAGATGTTTATTCTGTCAACAAGTGAATACTGAATGACAAAATCCTATATGAGTCATGAAACCTCTACCTTTTCATACATTGAAATGGGATCACATCACCATGTATTGTTTCACTATATTTAAAAAACTCTTATAAATAATTATTCAATATGTTTAATTGATGATAGACATCTGAAATCTTCACATTTTCTCACTACATGGGAGGATTTCCACTCACGCACCTAGCATGAATCCATATCAATGATGTTGTGATACTTCATGGAGTACCTATCTCAATTGATTTTGAATGTGATCCAGGATTTATATCGAAATTATAGAATACTCTTCAGAAAGATTTAGATAATATGATTTGATTGAGTAATGCTTATCACCCACAAACTGACAGGAAATCAGAAAGGATGATCAAAACCATAGAAGACATTTTGAGATCCGATTCAAATTACATTCATGGTTTTTAGGATCAATATTTACCTTTAGTGTAGTTTTCCTACAATAATACTTTCAATTCAATTATTCAAATGGCACCATATAAAGCATTGTATGGAAAGATCATTCATACACCAACTTGTGGGATTATGTTGTGGGCGCAGAGCATGTAGAGGAAAAAAAGTGATGGTAAATACTATTGAAGTCCCTATGAAATCATCACAAATAAGACAAAAAATATATGATGATAAAATAATGAAGGATTTGGAGTTCAAAGTGGGAGATAATTTATTCATAAAAGTATCTCCTTGGAAGGGTGTTATAATATTTGGGAATAAAGGGAAATTGAGCCCTAGGTACATATTCCCTTTTGAAATTTTGTAGGAAATTGGAGCATTAGAATATTGTTTTTCTCTTCCACATAGCCTATATAATGAACACAATGTGTTTGATGCCTCGTTGCTGAGAAAGTACTTGACACAACCAACACATTCCCTCACTTCTGAAGGTATAAAATTGGAACCAGCCCTATGTTACCGTAAATAGCCTATCTAGATTCTGGACAATAAAGAATATGGTTTGATGAATAAGACAACTTGACTGGTAAATATACATTGGAAATTCATTTAATCGAATAGGAAACTTGGGTTCCTGAGGATCTTCTCATGAATAACAACAAAATGTTGTTTCATATAATATATTGGTAATTTCGAGGATGAAATTTTTGAAAGAAGGGGATAATGTAACACCCCAATTTTTTTTAAAATAAATTTAATATTGACAATATGAAACACTATGTCTCTACTAAACACCACTATGATATAAAATAGCATGTATACATAATTTTTCCACCTCTGTATTAATTTTTCAAGGTGATATAAAATGAATATTAGTTTTAAAATTGTTATTTTTTTGAATAAATTATTCTTCTTTTTAAATATTAAATTAATAATATTTTTAAAATTATTTTCAAAAAATTGAGTATATATTTTAATTCTAAATGTTGAAAAAATGGTTATGGTGAATTTTTGTGAGTTTTTGAGATTGTTGAATTTTTAATGAATAGTATAATACGATAGTTTTTCGTATATTTATAATGTCAATAATGTTCCCTATTCCTGGAAACATGGATGATGTAAGAACACTTGGTTCGAACTTAAATGAACATATTACTATTATTGGTCACAAGAATCAATAATATTGGTTATCTATGGAAAAATAATAAAATAATGAGTCAAATATTGGTAAAACTATCCTCTTTTCCACTATTGAATGCCCCCTCACTCCAACTTCTCTTAAATCTTCTCAATACTTCACTCATATCTAAATTATGATCCAATATCATCCAAATATCCTCTCCCACATCCAACCACCCTTGGTCTCATAAACTGACCATAACCTCTTCCATGAATACGCTATCAAGGAAGATTACATCCAGAGGAAAATCCTCTTCTCAATTATTTTATTTCAAGTTCCCTTTATTTATATTTCATTCCTCACCTACTTTAATAAAAATTATGTAATGATATTATTAATTTACATGTAATTGAATTTTTTTATGATAAAAGGAATAATTCTTCATCATATCTCCTTTCACCTATTTTATACTAGAAATGAAAACACCATCTAATATGTGTTAATTTATAACCATATTGGGCGACAAATTTTTAATCTCTATTATCATCATAATTTCATGGAATGAAATCATTTTGAAGGTTGAACAAGACTATAATATATTCATTATAACTTATATAAATTTCTATAATCAATTTGTACAAATTATATAAATTTATAAATCTAAATGACATTGTTGTGAAAAAACACCCAATTAACCCAAAAAATTTCATTAATGATTTATATAATATATCATCTTCACTCCCAATAACCAAATTAATTTTAAAATAATGTAATCTAAAATAAAATGGAGGTTTGGGTAGAAGACTCTTACCTTAATCATGAATGTGTTCTTAATGTGATCTTAAGGACCTGGATAATGAAATTTAGGATCACAAATTAATAAGTTCATAACTTCAAATTCATTTAAATGATTTATTATAACCTTATTAAGTTCATTCATTGGATTTTGATGGGTTAAGAGTTTAAATTTCACTGTTTTGGAGTGTTTTATTCCTTGTTTTCATGATTGAATTAATTATATTCATTTAAGGATAAACATGTAGACTGATAATGGTTTTCATAAAAATAATTTGTGTGTAGTTAGAGAACAACCATATGATTACATGGTCGTAAAAGTCATTTCATTTTGCAGAGTGAAAATGAATCATTATATAAATTTTAATGGAAATTGTTTATGTTAATTGGGGATTCATGATCACAAAGAAGTCATTTTTATTTAAAAATTATTATCTGATGTACAAAAGAAATCTAGAACCTTAAATAAGTTGTCATACATATAATATAGTATAGTTCTACCAGAAAAATGGTTTCATGACTAGAATTAAAGTTGGTAATATAAATTGAAAACCCATCATCCTTGAATGTGATAAATTAACACATATCATAAGGTGTTTTCATTTCTAGTATAAAAGAATCGGAAAGGAAAGATGATTAAGAATTATTCCTTTATCAAAGAAAAATTCCAGTTCCTATATATTTCTGGAGTCATCACAATATTTGGAAAAAACGAGTGGTGGGGAAAGAAAACGAAAATAAAGGTACTCATAACAAAATAAATGAAAAGAGGAATTTACCACTTCATATAATATTCATTGTGATCATTTTTAGGAAGAGGTTTTGGTATTTTTATAAGAAAAAGGATTGATGAATGTGGGGGAGGATCTTTATAAGATATTTGTAAGAATTTAGATTAGGAACAATTATTTAGATGTGTGAAGTGAAGATGGAGGGCGGGTGCTTTATTGGGGCCTATAGTGGTGGGGTAGAGGGTTTTCCCATTATTTTACTTAATATTTTATTATTTTCCAAAGACTACCAATTGTGTTGAATCGGCTGACTAGGAATAGTAATATGTGCATTATTGTTTGAACCAAGTGTTCTTAAATCCACCAAGATTCTAGGAAAATTGTATTTAACTTATAATGTACAAATACTGCAAACTATCGTACTTTAATATTCATATAAAATTCACATTCTTCAGAAAAATACCATAAATTTACAATAACCATATAATGAGGGGTAGAATTCCAAAAAATAACTCCTTTTTTGAAAATAACTTAGTAAATGAACAAAATTTTCATGGAATATCATGATGAATTTTTTGTGGTACTTATTGATGATATATTGGTATAGTCCAAAAGCAACAAAGATCCCAAAAATCACATTCACATTATTCTGAAGAATCATAGAAGTAATGAATTATATGGGAAGTGTAGAATGTGGGAATTTTTTCTTATTAATTTTCCTTTTATGGCCACATTTTCTCTAAGCATGGAATATCGGTTGTTCTAACAACGAATAACATTATGCAAGAATGACATACTGAAATGAACATAAACGAGGTATGTAGTTTTATTGGATTAGTATAAAATTAGTATAATTTCATTCAGAATATCTACAATTTTTTAAACCCAATGATCATGTGTACTCGTAATGGGTTTACGTTCATATGGACAAAAGAATTTGGGGACTAGTTCAAAGAATTGAAGATGAGATGATTGAATCCATTGATCCTAAATCTTCCATCAGGTAATGATGGGTTTGTGATCCCTAGTGATGCATCAATGAAAGGACTTGGTTGTGTATTTATGAAGATTGTTAGGGTTATTAAATATATATCAATGAAGTTAAAAATTAATGAAAAACTATCCTACTCATTATATTGAGTCAGTAGTGGTAAAAAAATGTGATGATAGAGTCATTATCTCAATGGAGAAAAATGGGATATATATATACATATAATAAGAGTCAAAAAATATTGCCTATCACAAAAATAACTCAACATGTTTCAAATGATATAACTTGAAATACTCATAGATTATGGTTTTTCCAAACATAACCACCTTGGAAAGGCTAACTGTGTCGTTGATGCATTGAGTAGGAAGGATCATGGGGTTCCCAACAAAACGAGGATTGAAAAGGTTCTTTTGTACATGGATCCAATGAGGAATGGTATGGGAATTTTTAAATAAGGTGAAACATCAATAAATTTTGAAATTTTTTCCTTATGATATTTATTGAAATTAATAAATTCTTCATAGTCTGATGACCTGAATCTTCAAAAGAAAACTAACACTCTGAAAAATGGGAAGTTGGATGACATAATGTGTAAATGTGGAATTGATAAAATTTGAGAAGAGGATATGTTTCCCTTATATATATAAGATGAAAATGGAGTTATTGGATGGTTCTCATAGCCGAAACATCTCTATACACCCTAGTAGCAATAAAATGTATATATATTTGAATGAAGATTTCTAGTGGGAAACCACGGTGAGGGAAATTGGGGATTATGTATCATGATGTTTAATATATCAAAATGTGAAGGGTGAATGAAAACATCCATGAGGATTCACGAGTCCTCTACATCTTCTTATATGGAAAAGGGATGACATTTCCATGGATTTTGTTAAAAGATTACTCAAAACTCCAAGAAACAATGATTCTATATGGGTAGTTATTGATTGACTTATAAAATCTGTACACTTCCCCACTATAGGTGAGGATTTTCCACCGGATCTCCTAGCATGAATCTATATCATTGAATTTTTTGAGACTCCATGGTCCAACTGTCATAGTTTTTTTCTAATCATGATCCACAATTTTCATCAAAATTCTGGAAATGTCTTCAGAAATAATTGGATACTGATTTTTTATTGGGTACTAATTATCACCCAAAAACTGATAGGAAATAAAAAAGGACAACCAAACCTTACAGAACATGTTGAGATCATGTTTACATAAAATTCATGGTAAGTGGGATCTTTGTTATCCATTAGTGGAGATTTCATACAATAGTAGTTTCCATTCATGTATTCATGTGGCACTATATGTAGCATTAGATGGGAAGATATGTTGTAAAAAAACTTATTTGGATAAAGTTAGACAAAGGAAGCTAATAGAACAGAGCGTGTAGAGGATACAATAGATAAGGTAATGAATACTAAATACCATATCCAATCATCTCATAGAAGAAAAAAAAATTATGTCGATAATCGAAAGGTTGATTTTGTGTTTTAGGAGGGAGATCATTTTTCTCACTTGTATCTCCATGGAATTGTGTTATTATAATTGGGAAGAAAAGGAAACTGTTTCCTATGAATATTTTCCAATTTGAAATTAAGGAGATAATTGGAGCTATTTCATATCATTTGGCTATGACACCTAGCCTCTATAAAATAAAAAATGTTTTCCGGGTCTCATTATGGAGAATGTACATTCCAGAAACAATGCATTTCCAAACATGTGATGGTAAAGAATTGGAACCAAACCAATATTACAATAATAAGCCTATCCAGATTTTGTAGATTAATGAAATAGTTATGATGAATCACAATACTTTACTGGTTATGATATTTTGGAAAAATCATAAAATCGAACAGAAAACATAGGATCCAGAGGAGTTTAGGATAAAGAACTTTGCATATCATTTTTAGGTAACATTATAGTAATTTTGAGGATGCATTTTTTGTAACATTTAATGAATGAAACACTAATTCTCTACAAAAAACCAATTTGTAATATCATATATAGGAAACATAAATTTTTATCTTTTTTGATTCGAATTTCAAAAAACTTAATGAAACATTTTTTTTTCAAAAAGATATTCAGAGTCTGATAAGACAAACATAATTTTTAGTGAATAGTAACATACCTATATGAATTGTTATATGAAGATAACCATGAATAGTATGAATAGAAAATCATATTATTATCTTCTAATCTTAGGGTTATAATATAATGAGATCTTGATTAATTTTTCAAGGTCATAGAAAATTAATAATAATTTTAAAATTGTTATTTTTCAAATAAATTAGTATTTAATTTAAATATAAAATAAATAAAATAATAAAATTAATTTAAAAAAATGGAGATCAATTTTGAATTCTACATGTTAAATATTGATTTGAGGGATTTTTTATGAAATTTCTGAAATACTGGAATTTTTTATGAGTTGTAAAATACAGTAATTTACCATATATATACATTATCAGTAAAATTTAATATTATTAGAAGCATGGATGACGTAATAAAACATTATTAAAACACACATGCACATAATATTATTCATTTTCACAGTAATCCATAATATTTTTTGTCCTTTGAAAAAATAAAATAATGATTAAAATAATATGAAAACCCTCCTCCCTCTATTATAACCCCCCCCCCCCCCAACACACACACTCCTTCTAATCTTCAGTGCTCTCATTCCCTTTTTCCTGTATAAAGTATGCTCAAATATCCTCCAGAGCACCACCCCCACGCCTGTCTACCCTAGGTCTCATAAAAAGACAATGTATCTCTTTTAAAGAGGCTCTCATGAAAGATTTCGTTAAGAGGTAAATTACTATCTTCATTTCATTTATTTTGGGTAAATTTATTTTCATTTTCATTACTCACCATTCCATTCATCAAAATGAAGTGATGAATTTAGTAAATTAAATTTACTATAATTTTTCTTATCCTAAAGGAATAATTATTCACCATTTCTCCAGTCCCCTTCTTTTATACTATGAAATGAATACACCCTCTAATGTGTGTTAATTTATCAAATTAAGGGACGATGAGTGTTCAATTTCTATTAGAATCGTAAACTATGGCCATGAAACCATTTTTATGTTTTATCCAAAATATAATATATATATTATAACTTATTTATATTTCTATAATCATTTTTTAAACATGATATTAATTTATAAATCTAAATGAATACATTGTGATCAAGAAAGGCCAATTATCCGAAACAATTATCGTTAATGTTTTATATTATGATTCATGTTCACTTTCCATAACCAAATTAAATATATGGAATATATTATTATTGTTGTTATATAATAATATAAAACTTCTCTATTGGACATCTATTCCTATTTGACATGTTTATTCTTAACTGAATAAAAGTAAACTGATCATGAAAACCAAGGAAGAAAACACTTCCAAACAATGAAATTGAATCTATTAACCCATAAAAAATCCGTGAATGAACATAATAAGGCTACAAAAAATCAATTAAATAAATGGGAGGTTCTAGAGTTTTTAATTTTTGAAACAAAATTTGATTATTAAGGTCATTATGATGATGTGAGGAACACCTTTAGACTTATGGTAAGGCTTTCCAACCCGAACATCAAATTTCATTCGAGTTAACATTACTAACAACATACCTAAATCAAATTCATATTCATTAATATTTAATTTTCATAAATATTTATTAAATGTTCTATATATGTGTACCAACCATAATCCTACCATAATTTATGGCGAATTATCAGTTTTATTCTTCCAAAAATACAGTCCCGACTTAGGGGAATTTTACAAATTCTTTTCTATTTTCAAGGGAACTATATAATATGTTTTTAGAAACGATTATATTTCTAAAATCAATCATTTTATTATAAAAATACCACCTTACTTCATTTCTGGTTTTATACAAACACTTTTCCAAAATCACTCTCCTTTTCAATGTAAAATATGTTTTGACTCCAAAATTACTCGATGGTTTTATAAGAGTATCTTCATTTATTTAAACACTCATATTGGTTATTATGTATTATGGGGATTAATCACTATAATATCAGGTACCATATTTATTTTAATAGTTTATAATAAATTTTATTGGGAATGTGATATCTTAAAACCACTCACCATTTTACTCGGAATGGTTAGTGTTTTTTCTTAATGTTTGGAGAAATTAATTTATTTTTCATTTGTTAGTTTCAATATGAATGTATATATTTTTATTATTATCCATGTTCATATGAGTAATACCTCGGAATTATGTGATTGGTATGGACCTTTATATCTCTTCGATGCATTAGTAGATCTCATGAGACAAATATATAATTACTTGGATGAGGTTTTGCCCATTTTTAGATATTGTTTTGGACGAGTGCTTAATACTTTTTAGATGTCTTGGCCAATTCCTTGATAGTATGATTTAGAATGTCCGGAATAAGAATTTCCATCATTATAAAGCTATAAATTCATAGTTAATGAGGTTATTCGACTAGTATAATATCCATTTTTATGATTTATTATGTAAATATTTTCTCATCTCTTATTATATTCATATTATGATCATGTTTGATTTTAAAGGCACATGTTTTCTTTTATTCATTATGCCTAATGTTTATGTTATCTTCCACTGTAAAGTTTTCCTTTACTACGAATCTAAGCTCATCCCATATTATGTTTCTTTTTTCCCAATACATATTTAGGTATATTATGATTGACTTGCAGGTGTAATATTAGAGTTATGGATGTTCCCAATAGGCTTTATATGCATTTTTTATTTCACATTGAAATGTTGAGATTATATATGTTTCTGACCTTCTAATTATACTAAACTATTCATTCCATTAAAATATGACATTTTTTAATTTATTTTAGTGCTTGAAATAAAGCACCAGCTCTGGGAAAATAGGGTTGGATCTTTTCACTTAATAATATCCAAATTCATCAATATGATCCTATATTACCATATCTAATAGCCAGGAACCAGTAATCCTAGATACCATACAAAAAAAATTATATTTCTAGCATTGATACCAATTAATGGTACCCAATTATTTCCTACCAGATCATAAAATATAGTAATTAAATTATTATACGACATACATAGAAATATCATTTTTTGGTTTAGAGTTTTTGATATCCTTGAAAAAACTATTAAAAATATGGATACATAATCAACCTTATCATAAAGATCCACATCGCCTCCCATTATAACTAGTTTTTATTATTATATATTATGTCTTAAACCCCTCCCACAATTTTCATCAAAAATGATTATATTATACATTGAATTGTTTTAAAACTGTATTCACATCCTAGGGAATATGAAATATAATAAGCGTGAGATCATATACTAAATAAGGTAAAACATAAGAGTTAAAAATATAATATGATCAATGAAAAAAAATTATCATAAGGATGTGGTGACATAATCAATGTCCATAATAATATCAAATATTAATTTATACAAAACAATACATAGAGTATCATTCTTGTACATGAAATAAATTTTAACCATAGAAAAATATTTACCATAAAAATAAATATTCATCACCATTGTGATAATAACCTGGATCTGGGGATGAATTTATAACACAACACAAGTGTATTAAAATTTCTATGTACCTTGGATCATTATCATCATTAATATTATTTAAAAAATTTCCAAAATAAATAGAGAGTAGTTAAATATATTGTATAATACAACAAGAACCCCCATCCTTGATTCCTTTAAATATATGGAACATTACATATTCTATTGGAGCATTATCTGAGTGCACAAATTATACTAGATATATCAGGGTCAATCAGTGCTATCTAGTTGCACCCATAATATAATCAAAATCTAGACCAACCATGATCTATAATGGGTTATAAACCATAATATAAAAATTTGTCATGAAATTCAACACGAGCGAAGTAAAAATATATTTAATTTCATCTTAACACTCAAAAAACTCATTATCACTCTCATTACAAGATTAACCCTTTGGAAATAAAAGTGTTCCACAAAAATCCAATTGAAAAAAAACATAATCTATTCAAAGAAAAAATTAAGGATTGTTTCATTATAATATATGACTAGTAGAGAATAATTATATTAAAGGTATTTTATTTTTATTAAAGGAGAACACACTAAATTATTATCAAAATAATTTTTGTGGGAAATATCATTTTATTTTTTAAAGACAACTTAAAAATATAAAAAACTCACACATATTAAATAATACATTATAATTGAAAATTTTCTTTCAAACTATAATATATAATCAAAATCATTTCGCTTTCTAGATGGAGGGAAAATTTGTTCTTTGTTGTAAATGATAAAAATAATACTTTTTTAAAACTTTTTTTAAAATGTGAATCAAAAGAGACACATTTGGAAATCATTGATATTTAAATTTAACAACAACTTCATCCAAGGTTAATGATCATGGAAAATTAAATTTATAAATAATTTACATTTATAACATTACATTTTCTTGTACATTTTAGAAAACATTGATATAGAAGATAAAGATTCATGATGTAAAATAATGTATAAGATTGATATAACAAAAATGTGGAATCATTTATGTTTATTTAATAAATTAGTTAGTGAATAATTGTTTAATCTATAAACCAAATTCATAACCATAATTTATTAATATATATTTGGTTTAATAAAACAATTGAATATCACTTCCATTAATGGAACCATTAACATAAATAATCATTAAAATATTGGGAATTGTAACATAATGTTTTACCCAATTTATTTATTTTTCATTTATAAGCCCCGTAAAAGGATTAAATCAACTGATCATTAAAATATATTGAAAAAAATTATTTCATTATATTTTATGCAAATGGGATATATGTACATGTAATAAAATATTATATGTTCATAACACTAACATATGTCCTAATAAAAGATAATTTGAGACGAAAAATCCTTATTAATATAATAAGGATTAATTTAGAATGAATTATTTTTGTGATTAGGAGAGCTAAATTTTAAAAAAAATTAATATAAAATAAAAAATATTTATTGATTCCTATATTATGATAAAACAACAACATCAATGAATAAAAGTTATAAACCATCAAAAATAAATTGAGTTATGAATCATTTTAAGACATCATAACATTAAAGAAAAATACACTTGGTTGAAATAATATATATTTAGACATAAAATAATATGAATTAAAAAAATGTGAAATAATGTATAATTAATTTATATTTGTACACCATTTTAAAGAAGACATATCCTTATCATTAAAGGATTCCTTAGTGAAATAAATGTGTGACAAAATTTAATACCAGATGTATAGACATTAATGGTATATAATTTAGCTAAAACATCATATAGAAATATCAATTGTATAAATTTTAATGAATATATACAAGGTTATATACCTTATTCTTAATTTTTTTTATCTTAATGAAATAGTTAATTACTCAATCAGTTATGTCTGTAGCAAGAGTTTTGAGAACATTTAGTTCGTATGTTCAAAATTAATTCTTTTGGTTGAGTGAGGTAAAATATGTTACTATTCCATCATATTAATGATTATATTTATGAAATAAATATATTTTTATCTAGAAAATATAATTTTAATTATAGCCATTATATCTACTTATGAATGATGAACTACGTTATATTAATGGAAATTACAGGACACACGTACACGAGTAATTTTCTTTTATTCATTGGTCATTATATAATTATGATATTTTTTATATTGTCATAAATAATTATAATAAAATATTAAATATAATTTTATTAATTTAAAAAATCATATATATATATATGTGTGTGTGTGTGTGTGTGTGTGTGTCTAAATTGAGGTGGTGTTGAAAAAGGCATCACATATCTTTGTGGAGGTTGTAGTCAAGATGTACGAACGAATGAATCTATTGAAAGGTAGAATGTTAAATGATATATAATATTTTAATAATTATTAATATGTAATTATTATAATATATAACCGTTAATTCCATCATTAAATTCTATATTTGAGAGACGATGATGGGAAATAATTTACATCAGTTCATGTGGTAGTAGTCAATCATACACATGGATTATTCCTTTATTTTTTATTAAATGGAAGAGTATATGGATATTTTTAATCAAATTAACATAACAAAAAATTATTATATATAATATACTGGTGTTATTATCTAATCTTGGAGAATTTGAATTATATGAAGGTGGAATATGTAATTAAACTGAAATTTGTGATGAAAAATAACACCACCTCTTCAAATAACCTTTATTTGATTACACATTAATTACACAAATGTTGCAGTTATGACTTTAAAAATACCGTTATAATTAGTATAAGGATTATAATAAGGTATTTGAGGAATTACTGAAAGAAAATAATGGGTTTTCAGGTGTGGGTTATTTGGTTGAAATATTCCTTTGTCTAAAATAGGGGAAAGGAATTCTTGAATCCAAACTGATTTTTTTAAATGTTGAATTAATAAAAATATTAATACTCTTATAATATTAATTTTAGTCAATATTGTATCACATTTTTGTATATATCAATTTTATTTATTACCACGTCGAACCCTTTCAAACTTAATTCGACATCAAACAGTTTTACTCTTTGAGTGTCATTATTATTTATATAAACGAAAAACTTGGACCTAAGTAGATCATGATTGATATTATGAATCATATAAAAATAATTTCACTGAATATTTTTTGAGTAAATTTATATATTTTAATAAATTGTTATATTTTATAAAATATCAATAATGTAATTTATTTGAAGTATTTAATTAATGTATGTTAGAAGTATAAAGAAAAATCATTGAATTGGATCAAATTATTTTAATACATGTCCAAAATTATCATGGGAATCTATAAAATTATTTAATCACTTTTATTATCGACATTTATGTTTCATTTAATATTTTAAGAATATTAATTTTATTTTTACATTAATTTACTGATTAATATATAAGCATTGGGTAATCATTTAAAGAAAACTTTTCCCAAAAAATTGATAAATAAAATACCATTTTGATGATAAATAATAAATATTTTATTATAATATTTATAAAAAAAATTTATTCTTATATGTTTTATTTTAAAAATATAATTGTTAATTAAAGAAGAGTGTGAATTTTTTTTAATTTCTTGTAAATAAAATTTTGTTATGATTATATTCTCAATATAATGGTCGTGAAATACCATCTATCTGAGTTATATTTGAGAATGTAAAAAAAATTAATCATCCAATAATTTTTATCCTCTTGCGGCTGTCATTTTAAATTCATTAAAATTGATTTTCTAACCATTAATTATACAATTTGTCCTTTATCATGGTAATAAAAAGTACTAAGGTTACAATTATTTTTGGATAAAATAAAAGGATGGTATTTATATAATCTTTAACTCTAAATTTCATATATTTAATTAAATTTTTAAAAATAAAATGGAATAATTAGAAATTTTTAAATTATAATTACAATAGAAAAACATGATAAATATATGTTTTAAGAAAAAAACAATTTATTGAAAAAAATGATTTCACAATAATGTGGTGATTAAAATAAATTTATAATAAAATAATTTCTTTTATTTTATATTAAATGATATAATTAAATTTTGAAACTAATAAAAAATAAATTTATATTGTAAAAACTGAAAAATTATTTTTCAAATTAATCATCTGTATTTTTCACAATTCAATGAAAAATAAATATTTAATGAGATTCCAAAACAATTCATATAATATAATATTGATAAGATCATTTAAAAAACTAATTAATTTTTTTACAAAAAAAATCCAAATTTGGATATAATTAATTATAATATTCACTCAGAAAACTAATGAAAACATATTTTTAAGAATATAAATTTTTGAATAATTATTTTAATTTTAAAAACTATATTTGTTACTTTAAATTAATTTATAGAGGAATTTATATTTAGTCATAAACATATATTTATTTCATAAATAAATTTTCACTTTTTGTAATGTGTAATTTAATGTGAGTGTTATAATGATCACATTTAATTAGTAGAAAATTATTGTTAAGTTAAGTTCAGTTTTGATCATCTAATATGATATTGATCATAATAATTCATTTTAAAATCATGGGATATTAAAATAACATATGATATAAAATAATAATCTTTAAAACATTTTTTTTTCAATATAGAGGGAAATTCCATTTATGTTATACAATATATATTAATAATTTTTTTCCCATTTTATGGTAAATTCAATATGGGATTTATTTAAAAATAAAAAATACAGCCTTCATAAAATATTCTAAAATTTAAAAAATATGTTTTCATATTTTATAAATCACATGTAAAATTTAGAAAACATTTTTTCCATAATTTTAAGAAAAAATTGATTATGAATAAAAATATTAGTCATCCAAAAAAAGAAATAATGTTTCATTTTATTATAAAAACATTTTCTTAAAATTTTATTGTACCAAATATGGGTACGTCGTAGCATAAATGATAATTTTTTTATAATAGTAGATGAATGAATATTTGTTTTATTATATTAATACCAAATAATTTACCCAAATGAGACATAGACATAACCAGTCTCAAATAATGATGGGATTGAGAAATGATCTCATACTACATTTTCATATTCTATACCATAAGCACACTGATAGATATAAATTAAATAGATATGTTAACTTCAATAATGATATTGAGATTAATAATATGAAACATAAATGGAAATTATATTCTCCACCTAAATTATGTGGTGAATTTAGTATATGTCTCACATAAGTATAAGTAAAATGATAAACCCTAACCTCAAGTTTGACTTCCATCATATGTGTCTAAACCATATATATAAACATATGGGGTTGTTATACATCAAAATACTAAACAATAATAATATAAATCATACCATATATTGTCATGTTATAATTTTTTAACAATCAATTTTAATAATATTTAACTATTTTTCTAATTTAAGGTATTAATTCCAAAAAATTTATTATCAATGATTATTTATGAAATATCAATATATGGAACATAGGATATCATTCCCTAATATATATATATGTATATTTTTCTTATTATTTTTTTAATAAAAAACATATATAAAAAATATATTGAATATCATATATAGAAAATAAATAACATTGTTTCGTGGAGACAGTAAGTCGTACATATGCACGAGCAACCATGTCATTCACATAACTGATAAAATGGAAATGATTTGATAAATATATATATAAAGATTACATAATTTATATAATTCGATATATTTCACATATATAAATAAATTTTATCCTTAATACTTTCTACATAAATCATAAGTGAAAAAAATAATCACAAGGATTTATGAGGCAAATGTTCTTCGTACACACAAGAAACGGTGTCTAATTTTAATCCACATTGAAAATAAAAATACATATGTGAAATGAAAACTACATAAGTATAATTATATCATATTATATATTTATATATATTTAATACATAATTATATCCCACAATGATTAGTGTTAATGGATAATGTTTTATATTAGTTCATCAGGGTGTTGCTTGCTCCATATTGGATTGGCGATTTATCCCATGTAATATATGTGAATATAGAAAATATAATGGAATAAACATCATAAAATTAGAGTAAATATGATATAATAATTTCATTAAATTTTATGTGTAAATATTTAACTGATATTTTTATATGAAGAAATAAAATTTATGGGATTATTGAAGACAATTAACATCTCTTTGAGAGACCTCCTTTCGATATCCTCTTAATGTCTATATTTTTTTAATTTTGGGAATACCACATCTATTCTAATGTGTATAAGTATGATTGTGGTATATATTTTATGGTTTTAATAACCCTAAATGACTTTATGGATTAGAATATGTGAGGGGAGGGAGCACAGTTTTATCTGTTTGGAAAGGGGAACTTTATAAAAATTACCAGAAGATCTACCAAAAAAATAAATCGATAAATTAAATTACAATAAAAATTTAAAACTGTCCTTATGTAAATATTGTGAATTATATGGTTGAAAATTTCAAACCAATATAAAGTAAAGAAATAGGTATGTTATTTAAACCCATATCGTCTTAGTTTAACCCTTATGTTAATCCCGTTTTCACCTAAACCACGGTAATTACTTTTTAATTGTTCTAAAATATATTATGTTGAATACTCAAGAAGAAAATTTTAGATAATAATAATTTTTATTGTTAATAATATGAAATATTTTGTTAGAAATTAATTAACAAATGATGTAGAATTTTATATAATGTAATTACCATATATCTGATGAAAAAACAATTTTCTAATTAAAATGTTTTCATTTGAATGAAATGTTTCTTATTAAAAAGGAACATAAAATTTAATAAAATGGAATAAATTTTATTAATTTTTATCTAATTGATTAATCTATCTTTTAACAGAATTAAAATCAAAATAGACAATTTAATTTCATTAAATATAAATGAAGTTTTAAATAAAAACCAGTATTTTCACTATTAATATAAAAGTTTATGTTTTGATAAAAAAATAAAAAATACACTCTAATATAGTTGTGTCATGAAAATTTAAATATGAAGTTCATTTTTTGAAATAAATTTTATAAAATTGGTTAAATTTATTTTTAAACTGACCACACAAAAATAGAACAAAACACATACTATAAAATGATTGTTCTTCCAAAAATATATAATATTCCTTGAAATTACTTGAATTTCATTAAACAATAAATTATATAAATATATTATTTCATATATGTTATATATATAATATTAATAAATTATTTATTAGTATTTATACTGAAAAATTAACAGATATGTAAAAATGTACATGTTTAAATAATTATATTTTAAGAGACTGTCTTGTATCAATTTATCTAGAGTCTCATGCATCACAATTTATATAAGTGATGAAATTTATTTAAAAATATAATAAATAAATTATAGGGCTGTTACATTATCATAAAACTCAATGTTTCATATTATCTTGTATACCAAATGTAATGTTCCTTAAAATACAATGTGTCATGTGGGATGTTGTGAGTAATGATTTTTATTATTGATTATGATGATTTTGTAGTGTTTTAATGATTACTATATGGTTTTATTTGGTAATGTGTTTCCATAATTTGTGTTTTTTATATGGTTGTTTGATATGGGTCATCCATTTTGTGTAGTAGTTTTGTCAGTTTTCATATTGCCTATGTGATGAAACAAATTGTTGAAACTTAAATATCATGGGTTGTGATTAATGTGTACTAAAATGAATAGAGTATTTGAATAAAAAAAATTGGGTAGGTAAATGCCTTAATTTTGTGATGAAGTATAAAATATTGTTACTAAATCGTTAAATTAAATTTTAATGAACCAAATTTTTTGTCTAATTTTTTTTAAAGAAAATTAAATAATATTTAATTAATAAGGGAAATTAGGTGGGTATTTAAGGTGGTTGTGTTGTGTGGATATTGTTTTGGGGAAATTTTTGGGAATGTTTTTGAAGTGTAATGGTGGTGTCGTGATGTATTCTTGTATCATCAACGTTAACCCATAGACTTCTCATTTTAAATTCTCTATCTATCATGTATTTTATTTTTATTTTTAATCACACACTACCAGAGCTATCTAGTTATAATAATTGCAATTTGTTTTAGGATTCATGTGACTTCCATAAAATTTTGGATGTTAGTAAATTAAATGGATAGTTACCCCCTCTTTCATGCTCATCCTTCAGTGACAATGATTATGACATGGGGTGGTGTTTGATATTTCAATTTTGATGAAATTATATTTATGTAGTGTACCAATATGATGATGGGAATATTTGGAAGAACACCAAGTGATATTGAGGATGTGATCTATAGTTGGATATATTATTTTCAGTAGTAAGTGAATGAGGTTTATTTCCTTCACATTCAAGATACTGTATTAGTCAAATAATGTTGATGAGGTTGTGATCTTATGAATACTGATGCTTGAACCATATTCATGTTAATTCAATGTTTGCATGGGTTGGAATGGTTTCTGATCCACGTGAGATATGGATAGACATGTGATGTGATATAAAAAAGGGAATGAAGTATTTGAAATTTTATATTGTGTTGAGATTGAGAAAAATTTATAAGGAAGTAGTTTTCTGGAAACCATTAATTATATTCTCTGATACTATATTAATATATTTGATGTGATATTTGGAGAGAAATAAATTATATGGTTTGTATTTTCTAGGTGACCTATTTATGTGTATGTTTTCTATAATACCTGATATTTTGTAACAAAAAATAAATAATTATTAACATAATTGTGGACCAATGTACACAGTATTATTTCATCATAATACTAAAACACATATTATATGAAAACACTATGTAATAAAATATATTTTGTAAGAGAAAATCAGTACCATAAATAATGTACTATTTTTTAAAAATGATAATATTTTACACTATGGGATCATTTTTGAAAATGAATAATAAATATATATGGTAAAATACTATTATGAAGTCTAAAATGAACATTATAATTTACATGGTGTTAGATGATTGAAAATGATATGAATATATTTATATATTGGTGTATGTATAATGAATATTATATATATTTTGAAATCTAAATAATTGTTCAATATTATAGTTTACAGTTATTACCATTGGTATACATAACCTTTGATCATTATAAATATTAGGGTTATTGAGATTAAGAACATTCATTAGGATTTCCCTATAATATGGTTATTGATGAGAAATAATTATCAAATAAGTGAGGAAATATGAATTGAACTATTTTTAGTATCCCATTTGATGATAATTTAAAATAGAATTTTTTACATGTGGCATCATTGATATTTTCTCCTGAAAAAGAGTATATTTCACACTAAAAAGTAATGAAGTAGTGGAATAGTAAATATGTGAATATCAAGATTGTAGAGATCACCAGGAGATATATATTTTTTGAACCACCCTAGAAATGTAATACCATTTCCCACATTACCCTTACTTTTAACCGTTGTTTGATTATAAGATATGTTTGTTTGGGTTAATTTATTTTATATCAAAATTCCACGATGAAAGTAAAATGATGTTTAATCATATACATTATTATCCTTTTATGAATATATTATCAAAAAATAAAAGGTACAATTTTATACATTAAGGAATGAATTTCAAAAAAAACATCATATTTGTAATACCGATGTTCAAATTACCCGTTTTTTGAAATTTTTAAATACATTATTAAATATGAAAATATTGTAAAAATGTTGGATGGTAGTAATATATGGTAAATAATGATATTTAGGACATTGTATTTCTGTATTCATTAATAATTTCATCAATGGAAGTTTCATGGCACATCATTTAGAATCATGAACTATAGTGGGGAAATGAAAGTGTTTTTAGAGAACTAAATGATTGTGGAATTATAAAATTATTTAAACATTAAACAATGACGTTATACACCACAAACCTATAAATACCCACCTCTCATCTATTTATTAAATTAAAAATTTGAATATCAAAATTAATATCACTCTTATGTACTATGTCCCATATATTTATCATCACTATTTAAGAGTTTAATTGGGTCAATGGTAAGTTTAAATTCTAAAAATATTATTATTGGTTAGGGTTCATATTTATCTATCTTCATTTTCCATATGAATATTTATTTTATTAGGCTCTTTTATGATTTCATTTTTTCAGATTCTATTATATATTTCTATGTCACAATCTACCCATTGATATTATCATGGATATACTACACAAACCCTTATATAATATAATTCTTTATGTCGTTACTATGCCAATGATAAGATTCATTAGTTTTGTAAATACTGCTCCTATTTTCATTACCCATGTTGTACACTCTTTAGTAAACATGTTATTATTTCGTTCAATAGTTTATGTAACTTCTCATTCCATTCACTGTACATCCCATCAATGTGATAATTCCATTGACTATAATTATGTATAATACAAAAATCCATTCATATTCCTAAAATACATCATATCCATAAAAATCATATACATGGGTGACGTAAAATGTGTGTGATTTTCTATGAAAATAAATTCTTTAATGGTAGAGAAAGTAGATTTTGTTTTATCATAGATTCATATAATTTTACTAACCAAAAATAGTTATTATGGTATATTACCGACATCATCATAGTGCACGGTAGACGGGTCCATACTATGTAATTGTTTTGGGAAATTTAATGGGTATGATAGAGATAATTATCATACAACTTATAAACCAAAATATTGATATTTTATGGTGGTTTTTAAATCCAATTTTTTATCTAATTATATTTCAAATACAATTACTTGATCCAATTTTGAATGATTAATATTTACAAGTACCCATTTTCTATATCTTCTTATTATTCACTTGTTGTGAAAATATTTTGGAAACAACAAAATGACAAATATACATTTTCTATATAGTGGAGAATAACATAGAAATTATTATCAATTACATGAATGGGGAAATATATTGATGACATGTATAATAATTTTTCCCATATATTAATATGATGTGTTAATATTTCCATTGGATAATTATCCGATGCATTTCTATGATTTTTATCAATGAAATAATACCATGTGTATATCATATTTATTTTGGTATCTAATGTAATGCATAATAATTTTTTTGATGGGTGTGGTGTAGAATTTTATATCCTCATATAACATTGGTTTCTTTTAGCATCTAACTGTGATATGGTAATGGATCATCCTTACCCTTTATGTATAATGTATTCACATAAGGCCTTGATGATAATATTTTGGGGTCATGAAATATTAAATTCTATCATTCATATCATTATATTTTCCATTTTATTATGTATTTCTTTTTTAATCAATGGATTATATGTCATGACCCATCCACCAGGGCCAAAGTCATGGATACCTAAAGCCATCCTCCCAAAATCTAGGGGCTGGGGACTAGCGTTTAAGGCATTATTTCACAAGTGGGAGGAATTTTCTTGAGTACATGTACACACACACACAACTACAATCCAAATGTACTAGAAAGTATAATCTAGGAAAACTCTCCATGAAATCCAATTAGTAAAACTCAACCATAGTAAAAAATAATGTAAAGTATAGGATGGTAACCCGAGTCATTATAAAATCCCACAATATAAAAAACAGAACAAAAGTAAAATTCCAAGCCCCTAAAGCTAATCCTCCAAGAAACCTATCTGAAGGGTAGGGGAAGGATAGCTTCATTAAGCTATGATAGTGCACCTTGGATATCTGATCTCACTAAAAAACAATAGTTCTTGGTCATATTTGAACTCTGTCAAAGCATCGGTCGTCTGCACAAGACTTGACACGTGTAGATAGAATCTCGTGCAGGGGTGAGTAAAAAAATACATAGAAGGGGACCACGAAACTAAAATAGTAAATCACAAGGAAGAAACCTAAAATGAAGGCACAATAATATATACTAAGGTTTATGCCCATACAAATACCATGGACATCCAGATATACTCATCTCAGCCACAATGAAAAAAAGTCCAACTTTATAACTTGTACCATAATCTAACAAATGGCTCCAGGTGTAACACATAAACTAGGAGTACATGCTCCACAATCCCTCTATCCCTGATGGTACTCATCCACAGGATACACTCCATTGGTTATAATCATACCCTTACTAATGGTAAGTTTGAGATAAAGTGTTTTATCTGGAACATTATACTAGGTCCAACTCTAGAGCTTGTCACTAGAGGTCAAGTCATCGCAACCTTTCCACTGATACAAAACTATGGAATCCCAATTAAAGAGGCATTCTCCTTATCAATGCTATTTGTTGAGGGAGAAGTGCACCAAAATAACATTTAATTCCTCATTCACTCTAGTAAAGAATGTCTCGCACCTCCGTCTGTCAAGGGAGCACTAACACTAATCTAGGTACTATTTTCATCAAGTGGATGTGTCATCTCCTCACTACTGTGTCCAACAACGGAGGGAGCTACATCAACAATAGAGGTCTTGCACCCAACCTGGTAGTGGAGTACTACTCCGTGACTATAATATATGTTCCCTAGTGTGATAGGGGAGTACTACTCATGAAGGACCTGTAACCTGAATTAGAAGGGGAGTATGAATTTGTATATCAAGGACCTTCATCCAACCTGGATGGGGAGAACCACTTAGTGACTAGAGGACTAACACCGTAGTAAGGTAGGGGAGTACTGACACTGTTAGTCAGTTCTCTAAGGGGGGAACACTCCCTATTAAATTAGGGGAGTACCAACCCTAGGCTAGAGGACTAGCTCCGATGCATGGCAGGGGAGTATCGAATCTACCGTAGCCCTTCTTAAGGAGGACCCTCACCCTAGAACAATTGACGAGTACCGAAACCTACTATAGTAGACTCGATCCCTACCTGGTCCGGGAGTACTGAATCAATATGTTTTTGATATAGAGTACTCATGCCCCAATCCTATACGGAAGTACCGACTCCAAGGATAAATGACCTTCTCCATATGACGCTAGGGGAGTACCGAGTCTTTCATTACAATATTATCCGAGTACCCATGCCCTAAAACAATGGGAGTCCCATCTCTACCAAATATGGGGTAGAAGGAGTACCTACACCTTGATTAATCAATGGAGTAACCATCCTAACATATCATCATAAGAATCACCCTAATTCTACCAAAAGTCTTCCAGTACCAGGAGATCATACTCCTCAAACCAAATAGGTCATCCAGTAACATTCTAAAAAAACTCACATAGAGTATCTAAAATGGAACATGTCATCCCAATAGTCACAAAGATGCAGATGGCTCATCAAATGGACCCTCCATTTGAATGTTACGAGAATTTTTGTGAAATGTAGGTCTGTTGGTGTAGAGACCCGAAGCTTAACGTACATGGACATTACATTACTTTTTCGGAATACTTAGTACATAACAAAAACACACACACAAGGACCGTAATATTTTAGTGTCTTTCGAAACTCGGAATATAATCTTCTAATCGTGGTGAAAGATCTTCAACATCTCCCAAAAAGATCTTCCCTTTTTTTTCTTACCAAAAACCTTTCTTTATATCCTGGGGAAAAGAAAACATAAAAGGGTGTGCTCAAATGCTCAGTAAGGGTAAACAAAAGAAATATCAATCACATCATATTCATAAGAACATAACATTTTGGAAATCGTAACCTAAAAAAGAGAACATAATATCTTAACATGGGATAAATCATAGTAGTGAAATGTAATCCCAATAATCATAACATAAAACATGAAACTTTTTGGAATAGACACATAATCATAGAGAATCATTTCTTATTAGTCAAGACTCATTGACAAGACTATCTTAGTGGACGAAGTCCATTTCTGAACCGAGTTAACTCCTCGTTTCAGTCCTGTTTCACTGAACCGGTTTAACCTGCCGTTCCAGCCATGTCTATCTCATAAGATATAAAATCTTTACCCAATGCATTGGGGGGAGATATAGGTCCCACCCATCTCATAATGATACCATTCTTATGTGTGCCACAAAATCATAAACCATACATCATAGCATAACCCATGTAATAAAAATGAGAATCTAAAACATCGTGACATCATAAAACAACTCATATAAGATAAAGTAATTCATAAAAATAATTCCATCACAACATAATCAAATCAATGTAATAATAGGGATAGAAACAGAACCCTTTATTATCTTAGATGGAAAATAATTTTGATAAAATGCTTGAACTCCATTCTTGAGGAAAATATCCTTTCTACTTCAAAAACAATTTTCCTTTCTTAACATGTCATGCAATTTTAAAATAAAAAAAGTTGATTAAAAATAAACATGAAAACTGGAAAAGGAAGCTTCTTGTAAATAATGTTTTAAAAATCCATTCATGCCGTATAAGTTAAAAAAACATTCTTCTCGTACTTTTGTCAGAAAAGTCAAAAAGTACCTCGTATGAAAAATTACAAAATATTCCTTTCATATCTTTTACTAAAAACTCACCAAAGGGTAAAATTGGATTTAAACAATTGTAGGTGGATGGAAACAATATTACATATTGAGGAAACATGGATGTGGATGATAAAATACACCCATAAAATACCAAAGTATAAACAATCTCGGATAAAATGAGATTGTGATATTTTCCCTTACCTTAGGTCCGATTTGCTTCGTAAGTGTCTGAACCTCCTGTATACTGATTTAAATAATGTTATTGAATTATTCCAGAATCATACTTATTGTTATGATATCATATATGGTCATATTCTTAGCTTCTTAGTAATATTTCATTACTACCTGTTATTCGGGTGTTTATTACTTTTTGTTCTTATGCGTGTTTTGTCGAATAAATTCTTATTCTTCTCTTTAGGTTATAGATACCTCATAAAAATAATGTTATTAGTGTAATATATATCATATTCATTCATTCAATTCATTTATATAATCATTATGAAATGAAGATCATGTAGAACGAGTCGCATCACATCGTGGAATTATAAAAAAATTAAATTTATATAATTTAATTTAAAATACAAATGCGTCGAAATTTATTTTTAGATAAAATATAGGATAAATATGGATCAAAATATAATAATAAAATGAAAATTATACATGTTTTAATATTTTTCTCAATTATTATATTATGTTTTATTCGATTTTAACTCTTACCGTTTTATCAAGTAATTTACACTTTAAGATATAAAATAATATCCATAATATGAAAAACGAAAAACGAATGAGTAATTAATGAAATATTATACTTATAAAAACTAGATTTCCTATTATTTGATCTTATTAAATATTGTAAAATTTAATAAAATATATTAAACTTTAAAATTAAAATAGTCTAATTTTTTACACTATTCATTTGTTGACATTTTCCAAATATAATAACAAAAATAGATGATCATGAAAAATCAATTTAATAATTCATAACAAGTAAATTTAATCTATAAAATTCATGGATTGATTAAATTAAGTGAACTATTATTAATTTTAAAATTTATAATATCATTTATTTAATTTGTTCATTTATAAAGAAATTACTACATCAGCATTGTGTCTCCACTAAAATTAATTAATAATTACCTCAAGATTATAAATAAATTACCGTGATGTATTAAATAATTTTATCTTTATAAATACTATTTGAATTTGAAGATATCACATACTTATCCCCATATTAAAATTTTTATTGTTTTTATAAGCTTGATTAGGATATCTTGGTGATTACATAAAATAAAATATTATAAATTTCATAATCATTTCCACTCAGATTAAAAAGTACACAATTTCGGACCAAGGATTGTCTTAGTGAACAATAACTCATCCCATAATATTAGGACAACTGTTAGTGTAGTCTTATAAAATTTATAATATTATTTTAACATAAAATTACACCCTTAATATTGGTAATAAAAATATTATTACTGTTACAATTCGTAATGTACAAAAGTAAAAGGGAGCTATTTACATAATTTGGAACATTCTTTAAAAATATGAAATCCATTTTTCCAAATTAAAAACAATTAATGGGTAGAAATTAATTAATAATTATTCTCATTGAAATGATAAAACGTGTTTTTAAAGTAAAACATTCAAAAGGTCACATAGTTTTTATATCCAATTTAAATGTGAAATTGTTGAAAATGACCAAAAATTAATTATATTATAAAATAATAATCTTATTATAACATAAAATCAAGTAAAAGGGTAATATAACTATATAATTAAAATAGATGAAAATATGTTTTTAACTAAAATGTAGTATATTTCACGATTCATTGAAAAGGAATATTATTAAAAAAATACCAAAAAATTTCCAAAGTTAAAATTAATGTCTCTATTATAAATAATAAGTTTATTTTTCCTGGTAGTAATTATAAATTATAGAAAAACACTATTTAAAATCGGTATTCCATTGAAAGTCCATAAAATAATTTTGTTTTTAAAATCATACTTTTATGCGTAAAATTGATTTAGTTATTATATTAAATCAAGAAAACATATAAGATAAATTTTAAACTATTTATTAAAGTTTATTTTTTATTAATATAATCCAAAAAGAGTGATTTGAATATTTTATTACCATATTTATTCTTATTTAATAATTTTTAATAAAAACACAACCTTTATATTCAATCAATTTTTATTTTCATTTCTAATAAATTTGAAACCAATGGGTAATTATATAAACACGTTTAACCCCTATTATCATAAATTAGTTAATATTGTTCATTCTCTCTATTCTAACTATTATATTATAAATAAAGAATTAAATAATAATTTTTCATTGGTTTATTAATCTCAAATTTGAATATGACGTATGGTATCGAACATAGTTATTTGTTGTTTAAAAAATATTTAATGTTTCATTCTATCCACCCCATTTTAAAATTGTTTACTACAAATTTGAATTAAGATTTGGTAAGTGAGGTATGAATATTCAAAATACAATTATTGAAATATCACATAAGAAAAAGGATTAATAAAACTGCCATTTTATATGAATGAAAGGAAAGTATGATGGTTATCTGAGATAACACATAATTTCATTTCATGTATAAAAACAAGGATATGGAATATAAATCTTTCCATAATTTTTTTGATGTTGAGTAATAAAAAAACATGTTATAAGAATGTTAAAAATCACCAAACAATAAATTTTTGAAGGGTTAAATGATCTTTGATTTCATATTTGGATCGGTAAATGGAAAAAAATTTATTTTATGATCTAACACATAATTTTTTGTACCTCATTTATTAAATAGACTAATACAATAAAGAAATATATTTATTGACTAGTTGATTTTTATACTGTAATAACGTTTCAATAAAATATTAACTTTTTCAAGTTGATTTTTTTTTCAAAATTGATTCATATTCTAGAGAATCACATAATCAAAAAATTATTAACTATCTATTAATAATATCTTGAAACAATTACCAAAACCTAATAGAATAGGATAAAATAACTGAAATCCCTAAATATAGTAAACTTTAAAAGAAGAATGACATCTTTCAATCTTTAAAATTACACAATAATACCTAATGTTCAATAAAGATCATTCAACTCTACATAAAATACATCAAAAAAAATTCTAGGCTATTGAAAACCCAATATAAATTGATCCAATAATATTCTACGAAATATTTTATCATTTCTATACAAAAAACATCAATAAAAATTAATGTCTCAGAGAAAAATAATAATTTCCTAAATCAAAAAATCTAATAGATTTTCTAATTATTTAAATAATTAACAAAAATTTCCATAACCCAAAAATTAAATCATAAATTCATCAAAAATAAAATTCAACATGTACTTTCTCAAGTATAATATATATAATTCTTTTTACCTTGATCTTATAGGATTCTAAAGATTGTAATTGTATTCCAAATGAGCATTCATCAATTAATCCCCAATATAATTTTCCAATAAAAGGGATATAAATTTTTTAATCACATGTTAAAAAAATAAACTTATTATTCTTCCATCAACTCACTTAACCAAAAATGAAAATTCATACTAACCAGGGACTTCAAGTCGGCCCATGGTAAGTGATTCACCCTTGTGGCCCTTTGGATGTGGGTTCGATTCCTATGGACCTGTCTGACACAACGGGTTATCACCCATCCTATGGTATTACATTTTTATATAACTAAATAATTAATGAATTATTTTAAAATTATAAGAACCTTATCAGGTTTTACCCTCAATGTTTATCTTTTACCTTTCATTTTTCATTCAAAAAAGCAATAACCCAAAATTACCTAAAAGGTGAATGCCTCCAAAATTTTCCATTACTCACCTTAAAATTTCATAACAAAACGCCATCAAAAGGGATAAAAAATAGACACAATAAAATAATATACTCATGATGATATCCCAAACACTTTTAAAAACATCATAATCGTCAAACTTGTCTAAACCATCATATGATACCAACTATAATGAACAGACCATAAACATTGCATAATTTATATTTTTAGCAAGAATTTAATTTTTTTCTCAAATATTATGCATTAATATCTATAGATCTAGAGGTTATTTCACAAATATTACATAATAATTAAAATATTATATAGTTTACACTATAACTCAACATCCATTTTTTCACAAAATAAAACAGTCTAAAATAAAACATTATTTTTTCATGATTAAAATATTCACAACATTAATCTTGACATCATAATTTATCTTATCCCTCATGATACCCTGCTATTTTTTTAAAAAAAATGGGATGAGCCCAAAAATTTCAATAATGTTCATAAAAGAAGAAAACAAACTATTAGTCCATGAATATTTTAAATTCCTATAAATATTTTTCAAAAAATCATACATTTAACCCACTAAACCTAAAGCATTTTATCTTCCCACATAAAATCAGAAGATTTATTTAAAAGTACATTGAAATCAAAAAATTTAATGGTAAAAAGATGTATCCATATCATTTTTATATTTTGAATTTCCCAACTACAGAGGGTGTAACCATCATGGTTATATTTGGAAAACCCATCACAATATATTCTCTAAATATCTTAGGAGAAACAAAACTATTTAACTCTTTCTCATTACCCAATGCATCAGAGGGAAATCATGGGCTCACCTTCCCTCAATTTATCATGTAACCGCCTATATACATAAACAATTTCAAATAACCAAAATAGAATCAAAACACATAAATTATGAAAAAATATTAACATTGCCCCATTGAAATCACTTTTCATTTTTACAAATTCGTGCACTTAGAAATGAAAACACTATAAAAATAAAGCATTTAAACTTGTAAATGAAGTATAAAAATATTATATTTAAATAAAATAATGAAATTATATTCATTAAATATATGTAACGAATTATACATTACATTTTAATGAAATAATCAATCCATTTTAAAACAAAATGAAAAAATTTTAAAATAATTATTTTGATTCAATGTTTCCCATATAAAATAGAATTATTTTTTGGGAATTATAATTTTAAAACATTCAGGTCTATATAAATGAATCCTCAAAACCATTTCTAAAATTTGATATAATATATAAATATTTATAAGAATAAATCTATATTAAAATATGGTTTTTGTTAAAAATCCCTTACCTGAAGTCCGACTCATCTTGTATAATATTTACCTTCATGAATAGTAAACAAAGATTAATTATCTAATTTATTTATAACCTTTTTCATTTTAATTATTATTTATATATCACATGTTACTATGTTATAAAAATTACATGATTATTTAACTTCCTGCCATATATATTATTGATATTCAGTACTTCACATGAAAATGAACATAGTATGATGTTAAAAGTCCATGTGGTCATAAGTACATTATCTCCACAATAATATTAATTAAAAATAATCACATTTCAGTTTTTAAATTATACCTTTAAATACATTCATTGATTTTGGATATGAAAAATGAATAATGTTTCCATCTTGTTGATTGTAAGTCGTACGTATGCATGAGAAACATTTTCAATTTTAATGATCATTAGGGAAAGTAGTTAATAATAAATTTATCATTAATGATTTATAATAGCATTATAAACATAGTATTAATCATTTATATAAAATTATATAAATCATACAAAAGATGTGGTGAATAAAAATGAATCATATCACTTCGTGGAGGAGATAGTTCGCACTTATGCACAAACGACACTATCATTTTTATGTGCATGTAATGTAGAAACATAATTCGTATATTATTCAATTATAATGATAAATATTTCATGAATATAATATATAAACCTTTAATAAATCATTATAACTAGTCAAAAAATATGGTAGTGAAAAAACCTATATCGATTCAAGAGGTGGTAAACTGTCATACACAAAAATGAAAATCTCATTTACCATTTGATGGAATTGGAGAATGATTTAAGTGATGATATTAAAATGTTAACATGTCATTATATTGAGGATTATAGACTTATTATTTCATCAGTGTGGAAGATAATGTTATGTAAGATGAGGAAGACCCAAAATAGAAATACATAATTAAAATTCTAATCTTTCCTTCGGATTATCACCTTTCATAACACCTTTACACATATAAGGGGGTGTTCGGCCTAAAATAAAGAATATAGAAGATGTGGAGGTATTAAATTAAAGTTTTTTTAAGGTATTGTCTGAACATAAATTTTGTTAAGTTTATGTAATAGAGATTAATGGGTTCCCATTTATTGGACAAGGGAGGGCCAATCTTACAATTATTAAAAGTATCAAATCAATAGAAATTCATTTTCTATTCTAAATGGTTAAAAATTGAATTTATTAAAGTATTTGATAAATATGGGTCTAAATATAATCATATATCAATAATTATTAAATTTTAAATATTCTTTTCATCCATATATTTTTTTTAACCCATTATTACTATTTCCATTTTATTAGGTAATTTACACTTAAGCAGTTACCATAATTACTATAACAAAAAAATCCAAGGAATGGGTAATTTGGAAAATATTTGGATTATATAAATATTTTAATGGTTAATAATGTATTTTATATTCTAAAATACCAATAGTTTAAATTATAACTCCATTCATTAATTGACATTTTAAAAATATCCTAACAAAAAGTTAAGTTCGTACCAACTATTTTACATCATTACCATCATCTAAAATTCATCCATAAAAATCATGGATGGAATCAATTATTTCATATTATATTTATTTTATTATTTATAATATATTTAATTTAATTTAAGCATTATCTAATAAATTATTGAATCATCGATATTTCATCATTTAATTTAACTATATATTTCCTAAAAATTAAAAAAAAATTACCATGCTATAGTTAATAATTTAACATTATAAAGAATATTTATTCTCTATGATAGAAATTATATATCCCCATGTGAATATTTTTTAGTTATGAGATACATGATTGTGACATCTTTGTATTTACATTAAATGAAATGTTATAAATTTCATAATCACGGAGAAGTTGCTTACAAAGGCCACAATTTCGGACCATTTATTGTCTTTACCTAAAGTAAATCTTCAAATATGATTACTAAATTATTTTGGGTAGTTTTATAATATTTATAATATTATTTTAACCTTTAATTACCTGATTCACTCTTAAATTCTATATTTCAAATCATAATGTCCAAATAATTGAAATAGGTCACTTTCATTTTTGGAACATTATAAAAATAACATTAGTAATTATTTTTAATTACACGATTTACCCATTGACATTGAATTATAAATAATTACTAACAGTACTATTCATAATGTAACAAAATAAAAGGGACCTATTTACAAAATTTGGACTTTATGATTCCAAATATATAATCAAATTTTCGAAATTCAACCTATAGAATTGGAAGAAATTCATTAAAATTTAATCTCATATATGGACTTAGAAAAGGGGTTTTTAAAGTAAAACAATAAAAATTTCACATTGTTTTTTTATCCAATTTCAGAATCGATTTGATTAAACTAACCTACATTGTAATAAATTTTTAAAAAATAATATATATATACATTACAACCATGTTAAATAATAATGTAATTATATAAAAAAATTATACAATAAATAAGTTTTGAATTAAAATTTAGTATTATCATTATTCATTAAAAATGAATATTATCAGAAAACTACAAAAAAAATTCCAATGTATAATTTTATTTATCTCTTCCAAATATGAAGTGTATTTTTTCAATTATAATTTAAAAAAATTAATAATACTATATATATCAAATGGGTTCTCCACAAAAATGTTGTTAAAATACCTTATTAAAAATTACTCATTTTATACGATAGATTGAATTTATTCTTATATTAGATCGAGAAAAAATATTGGATAAATTTTCAACATTATAATTATTTATATAATTCATTAATATAATCTAAAAATTCTGATTAGAATATTTCATAAAAACAATTATTTTCATTTAAATTTTTTCCCTAAAAACACATCCTTTATATTCAATTTGTTTTTATTTTTGTTTATAATTAATTTTATAACAAATGAATCCATATATAATCATGTTTAAACCATATATTTATAATATAGTTAATATTTTTCATTCATGCCATTACAATGGGTATGTGATAACTATAAAATAAAAAATTATTATTTAGTTATTCGATTAAGATCAATGTGATGTATCATGTACGTTATCGAATAATGTGTTTATCTCTAAAAACTCAGGATGTTAATTCCCCCCCCCCTTTTAAAAATCACGTCCCCACAATTTTAATTTAGGGTCGAAATCTATGGTATGAATTCTCAAAATAGCTTTATATCAATACCACATTGTAAACTGATTAATAAAACCATAAATAATAGAATTATAAGAATGTGAAATGGTCTCATGAGATAATACATACTAGGATTTAATGTATGAAAACATTTATTTCATATTAGGAAAAGTATGTAGAAAATGATTTGGGTTTATGACCATGCTCATAGAGATTTTGAATTCATTTACTATATAGACTATGATCATAATGAAAAATATTTACTTAAAAAATATCATTTCATACATTAAACATTTTTTACCAAATACTCATCTATTTAAAGAAACATTTCTTCCACACCTTAATAACTTTATAGATAATCAAAAAACCAATAAAATATAAATTATATATTCATACATGGCGAATTAACCAAAACCAAGAATGTTTTTATAAAATTAGAGAATTTTTCATATGTAATAATTATTAATGGACGAATGAATAATTTTAATATCCCAAATTCAATATGAATATCCAAATAGAATCAGGGATTATTCAAAAATCATTAAAATTCATCAAAAATATTCTAGTAATTGAAACTCAACAATTACCAGATGGTGTAATATTTCATGTGAAATTTTAACATTTTTCCCCAAAAAACATTACTCACTCCTGACGAGTCATACAAAAATTTAATTTCCTAAATTAAATAATCTCCAAGAAATTAAAATTATTTCCATAAAAACTAGAGTCAAAATAATTCCATAATTAAAACATATATTATCCCAAAATATAATACAATATTAACGTTCTACAATAAAATCACATAGTATTCTATTTACCTTGATCATAGAGGATTCTAAATTTTTTTAATATCTTCGAAATAAACATTCATCACTTAATCCACAAAATCATTTTTAAATAACACGAGTATCGATTTGATAAAACATAAGTTCCCAAAATCAACTTTTTTATATTACATTGACTCATTTAACCAAAAATAAATAGTCATACTAACGAGGAACAACAGGTTGTCCAGTGGCAATGGATGCACACATGCCGCTCTTTTGTTGTGGATTCTATTACCTTGGGCTTGTCCGATGTGATGGGTTTTCACACATACGGAATTTTTTCCATTTAATAAAACTATAAAACTCCAAATAAATTATCAATATCTCAAAAACTCATAACATGTATTAACCTCAAATTTTATCTTATACCTTCCTTTGTTCATCCTAAAAGGTAATAACTCATTATTACATCAATAGTGAAACTATAAGAAAATTGAAAGTCCCCATAAAATTTTATAACATATATCCTCAAAATGGATTGTAAGACAGTAACTATAAAATTATATAGTCATGATGAAATCCATAATCTATAAAAAAACATTTTATTCCACCAAGTTGTTTAGAAAATAATCTGATACCTACTATTAGGAATCATCCATAACATTACATAATATTTTGTTTTAGATAAAAATTTAGTTTATTTATCATTGAGTATGCTTTATATATTAGATTTATAGAAAAATATGCCATAAATATTACATAAAAACTCAAATATTCAAAAGTAGAAACTTTTAATCACTGTCAATGTTTTAACAACGTAAAGCATTCAAAACATAATAGTATATGTTTTTATAGATAAAAATATTTATAAAATTGATCCTTGCATCATTATTTATCTTACACATCCTTATTACCTTTGAGGAAAATTTAAAACATGGGATGATCACAATGATATTATTAAGTGTTATAAAATAAGGAATGCAATTGTTAGTCTATGGATATTTTAAACTCATGAAATAATTTTTTCAATATCATAATTTTCACACATAAAACCTAACATAATTATCTTATATCATGAAATAATATAAAACCCTTATATATCCATATAAATCCAAAATCATAAAGGTAACTCATGGCATCAATTTCATTTTATCATTGTAACTTTACAGGTACATTGGGAGTAACCTTGATGGTTACGTTGGGAATATCCATCAGAGTATATTCCAAAAAGCACTTATGACAAACCCTATTGTTTAACTTCATATCATTTCCCAATTAATCAACGATCTATCAAGGGATTTTCTACCCTCATTTTATCATTGAACCACTCTTATAGATAAACAGTTCCAAATAACCAAAACATAAGCACAACACATAAATCATGCATAAATAATAACATTACCACTATAAAATCACTTCTCATATTTATAAAGTATCATAGTCATAAATGAATACACTATATACATTAAAAGTGTAAATTTTAAATGGAATCATAAAAACATTATATAGACATGAAAGTAATGTACTTGGTTCAGAAGGAACATTTTCAAAATAAAAAATTACATGTTATTGTAATAATCATTCCATTTTTTAAAAAAAATTAAACATTTAACAAGAAGTACCTTGTATCAGTGTGTCCCATAAAACATTGAAATTTTTTAATGGAATTAAAATTTAAAAACACTCATTTCATATTAATAAATCCTTAAGACTATCTTATGAACATGGACATAAAATATGATGAATTGAAAAATTATAAACCATCAAAACATATAAACGAGGTTTTTACTTAAAAAGTATCTTACTCAGAGTCTGAGTCATCACAGACACTTTTTATCATCTTGATTAATAATATTAAGTTATTTATATATATTCTAGAGAACATTTTTCATTTTCCTATTAATTTAATATCACTTATTACAATGTTATAAAAATTAAAAAATTATTTTTGATCTTCTAAAATGCTTTGTAGATATTCGGTACTAGAGTCAAAAATGAACTTGGTATGATGTCAATAGTCTATGTGGTAATAAGTCCATTATCTCCAAAATAATATTAATGACATATTAAAACTTTTATATATTATTTATTACTTAAAATATTTTCATAATATTTGGATATAAAAAATTAACAATGTCACCATCATAGAGACGGTAAGCCGTACATACGCATCACTACCATTTTAATTTGCTAATGATCATTATAGATAAGGTTGTTTATAATTTTAAATTAAAAAATTGATCATTAAATTATTTATATCATTTTAATCATAAAATATACTTATATAAATCATAAATTAGATGTGTTGAATAAAAACTAATCACCATGCTTTGTGGGTGTGATATTTCACACCTATGCACGAACGACGTTATAATTTTTTTGTGAACATAATGTAAGAAAATAATTGATATATTAAACAATTATAATAATAAATATTTCATTAGTATCAGATATATACATTTATTTTATCCTTATAAATATTAAATTGATATGTTAGTGAAAATCATAAAATTTCGGTTCGTGAGAGAGTAGTCCTCCGTACACACAAATGAAAAGTTCATGTACCATATGATGGAATTTGAAAAGGATTTAGGTTATGATATTCATATAATGACATAAAATTATATTTATCATACTAGATTTATTATTTCATTAGGTTGTAATAATATATGAATGAAATAATGAATAAATGAAATAGAAATACCAAATTAAAAAAAGTACCTTTCTTTTGGATGATCATCATTCTTAACAGCATAATGCCTATAATGAGAATGTTATACTAAAAATAAGTCATATATATAGTGGGTGGGTATTGTTGTAAGGTTTTTGGGAAGGGATTGGTAGAACCAAACAAATTAAGTGTAATTAATAGAGACAATTTAGTTCTCTTTTATTGGAGTGTCTAGGCAAACTCTTGGAATAATAAAAATTATTAATATAAATTCATATGGTATTCCAAGTGTGTAAAAATTGATATTTAAGAAGATATAAAGAAAATGGGTTGACATATAAATAAATGATAATTAAACATGTTTTATTTTTTTTTGATCCTTATCTTTTCGTTTTTACCCATTTAATTCCTAACCATTTTATCATGTAATTTACACTTTTTTGTTAAAAAATCATTATAACATGCCAACAGAACAATTAATTAGTAATTAATGATATATCAAGACTAATATTAAATATTTGGCCGAATATTGTATTTTTTTTAATATTAAAACATTTAATAAAATATTTTATATTTTATAATACCAATACATTAAATTTTGTCACTATCCTTTAATTGAAATTTTAAAACAATCATAAAAGAAATGTAATTTAATAAAAATTCCTTTAAGTCATTAACAAAATTTTAAATTCATCCTTAAATTTAGTGTATGGAATCAATTATGCTATCTTATATTTTTAGTATTTGTAAAATCCTTTATTTGATTCTTTAATTAATTAAGATATTGCAGTAATATCATTATGTCACCATTTAATAGTTGATTGAATTCATGTTAAACGTTCTGCAAATCTGAATCAAGATATCTATTCCTTCTCTTTAGTTTCTGGTTCACCTTACATAAATGATATATTATTTTTATTTTGAATAAAATAAAATAAAAGACCTGATTTTTAGATTCCAAATATTTATGGTCATACAACACCAGAACACACAACATGTATTCAACAGTACAAGCCTTGTAGTCAATATTCATTGCATCAGATTAGTCCGCCAAACTGAGAAACATGTTGGAACCTTTTTATGTCTTAATTAACTCTATGTGTTGACAAGGAATAGGTGTCACACTATTTTCAAATTACAATCCTTGTGGCCCAATGGACACGACATGTTGTCCCTTCAGGTTATGCTTGGACCATATACCCCATACACAGATTTCCCTGGTGGAGATAACGTAATGAGGAACTACGCAGTGTGTGACCCACTAGACACGTAGTGTACTCTGACAATTTTTGAATTACACTCACACTCCATTTCCTTGGGTGTGTACTTTGGATTGACGGTGAAATATAGTACATGCTGTGTAGTTGGAACTACATGTCGTGTACACATCCAAATTACAATGATTTATTAAAATTTAATATTAAAATATAAAAACCCTTGAGATGTGTACCATCGTGCGGGTGTAAAGCTAAGTCACAACACGTGATAAGTATTATATATATATGTGTTTGATTTATGATCTTTTCAAAATTCATTTCTACACATTGGGTAGTTATGAATAGGAATTCACTGGGATGCCTCCAAGGTACATGTTACGTAATAAGATAATTTTTAATTTATTTGTTAGTTTAAAATTATGATGGATGAGAATCATAAGGAAATTAAAAAAATGGTTTAAGATGAAAGGATTGATTAATTAAAGATAGTTATTAATTTATTCGATCATGATATATCTTAAACAATAATGATTAAAGAAATGAATTATACTTTTATTTATGTATAAATAATTTTTCATGTATGGAAGATCATGAGCTAAACCAATACCATTGTTGTGAATGGCTTCATTTTTTTTATTTTTTTTATTTTTTGGGATGCAAGCCTTCACCTCAAAATAATGTAGGGTATGCATGCCCAAGGATTCGTTTATGAAAAAACCCTATTTTACCCCTCACAAACATGTGAGTTAAAAAATGGCATATGTAATGGATGGAACTCCCATGATAGGGGTGGCGATTAATCTTGAGTAAAGATGAAACCAATCCTAGGAGATATCGATGTGGATATGTGGAAGCTATAAACATGAACCCAAAGGTTCAAGGTGTTTCTTCCCTAGGTCAGGGTCAGTTTATCAACCACTAGATAAACTAACCATTTTAAAATCTCATGATCATTCAATTTTCTTTATTTTTTACCTGTATTTTGAATGGTTTATTATTATAGATGTGTTTTCATGATTACATATTTAATGAATTAAACAAGCATGCAATATGGAACTAAAATAAACTAGACTTATGAGTAAATATTATCAAGACATGGTTAATTACTTATGTAAGTTCCAATTAATTTTAACCAACGTGTGATAATAATAAATACACACATAAGAGATAAAAATCCCTCAAAAAAATATTAAGTCAGAACAAGCCTTCTATTAAAAGATTAAGTGAAAAACTCAATAGAACTATGTGTTTGACCACCCATTTTGGGAAAAATACTTTTATACAGGAAGCCCTTATGAAAGATTTCTAGTGTATTTAACCATATTACATTAAGAGGAGTATCCCTTTCTAGAATTGGTATAATATTGGATGTAAGGGTTGATGAAATCCAAAGTCCTTATTTAAAGATTGGGGAGTCCACTCAAAAGATCAAGGAGCTGTGAGCCTAATATTTGCAAAGACCTGCCTACCTAAATACCTTCTAATAGCTAGACCAACCCTTTGGGGGGTTATGCGATGGGGAATATGGATTCTTTACACTAGAATGTCACGGAAACTGGACATTCTGAGTTTAATGGTGAGGGCCATTGAGACTTGATAAAATAGTGGGAGACTTAATAATTTTTATTATTCCTCATTTAATGTAAACAAGAACGTACTAATGATCTTCTCATTGAATTATTGAATAAAAATTGACAAGCTCGTCAACCACACTATCCCTACAATCAATTCATGATAAACACAAAATCCTCACCAACAGAAACTTCGAGGAATTATTTAGACACCTTTGGGTTATCCAACACCACGAACGGAAGTATTATGTACTAGAGTCTGCATTACCTAATAATCATTCCAACGAGGTGAGTGATGAGTGTCTCTTGGTCTATGAGAATCCTACAAACTACACGGTTAACATTCAATGTTTGATGTTATAATCACTGTCTAGTGAGCTGATGATGTCTCATGAAAACATGGATTTTTATACCATTGTGTGCCTCTATCTGTTTGGTTTCCTCTAATTATGCAAGCTTCTATTTCCCACTATCTAGGTTTCGTACGATTATTAATTTCATGCGCCCTATCCTGAAGGGTTTATATTAACCATATGGAGTGTTTTTTCCCAAAAATATTATTTCTGGGATTCAAACAGACCCTGAACACCGTTGAAACCCACGTGAACACAAAGGGTGTTACCATTCTGCTGAAAAAATTAAATTGAAATTAAATTGATTCATAGCTCATATGAAAGTATAGTATATTACAAGACATATCACATAATAACATATTAGTTTGAATATATATTACTTTACATTAGGACTACTACATTTTTGTAAATAATTTTTATATTTATATCTTGGATACTTCATCATTGACAAATAACTATTTATGTAAAACCCTAATGTATGAATACTTTAAATAATAATTGGGATGAAAGTATGAAGGAAAATAGGAAAACAATAGTATTGTAAATGGCGTGAAAAAACATCATAATCATGTTATCTAACATTTATATTCATAAATCAAATAATGTTAGAAGAGAAATCATATGAACAAAAGAATCAATTTCTACATTACTTTAATAAAATTACATAGGTATTTATTCATTTTGATATTGAAAACATATAATTGTGCGAGAATAAAAAGGGAAACAATTTATTGGAAAAAAACATTATTAATATATATTAGATGTTTGTAATATAGATAATATTAAAAAGTCCCCATTGATAGTTTTATTTCAAACTAATTAGAATGAATCAGATGTATATTTATATAATGTATTGGGGTGAAATAATTGGTTATACAAAATTTTTCTTCAATAGATTAATAACAGTTTCCCAATTTAATTTTTAAGTCCAAAATCTATTCTTCATTAATTATATTCTTATATCAATCATATGGCATCCCAAAGAACTTGATATCTATTAAGAATGTGTGTATTATATTATTACAAGAATATATATATATATATAGACATTTTTATCCTATTAGACTCATCATATTCAAATCCATTAAAATCCACTAATTTAACTTCAATAAAAATTGGTGAATCACGAGTAATAAAATAAAAGATTTTTTTTACAATTTTATCTATTATCCCATAGTAAATCAACACATTTTGTTTAAAAATAGTTATATATATATATATATATCTATTGTAAAAATTTATCAAAACTAAATATTGATTTAAAGGTGAATCATTTAAAATTATTTTGGGTCACCTATTATTTGATTCATTTTTAGGTCCTACTGAATTATATGTATCACATTATATTATAATCGTAATAGAAACAATTTCAAATTTTACTTCAGTATAAGTAATGTTAAGCTATAAATATAAAAATCATAAAAATAAGTAAATAATTCTAAACTAAATACTTCTAAAAATTAATATGAAATTATTTAAAAACATAAAATTTTTTAAGAAATCACCTTTAATATAATTAATTTGTTGGATTAAATCATTGAATTTATGAATAATATATATATAATTTTAATATTCATCAATCAAAAAAACATAAACATTATACTCCTGAGAAATAATCAACACAATAGATAAATGAAACAAACCAAGGTATATATTAAAAAACCACATAATTCAAACAAACACATATTATATCATTCCTATAATAAAGATTTCAACAACATAAACCCAAAATTAATGATGAAATTCCCTTTAATTTAATGTTATTATCCATTTTTACATCATAGTTATGTTTAAAGAAATGTATTTTTATGTTTAGTAATGTATTTTTAAATTAATATTTTTTCTCATTTTTAATAAAATGTGTCATCTTCAATATCATTTAAAAATTATATCATCTCACCACCATAAAACATAATTGTTTTTAAACATGAAGTATTTTTAATTTGATTTTGGATGTTTTGGGACTAGGTATTAAATTATTTTGAAATATAATAGTCCAAAAAATGGGGCATAAAATATTAACATAAATTACACAATTTTTAAGGGAAAACACAAGAAATATACCATAATCAATTACCCTTACAAATGTAAAACTACATACCCCCTTTTAATTCCTTGTACCATGAGTAATGCAATAAATAAAATGGATCTCCATTCTTATTTCACTCTATTTTTACTTTTTAATTTTGGTTTTTTTATTTCCCTACTATCATGGTGTTTTTTTGGAAAATTTAATACAATTATTGAATTAAAATGCAGTCTCTAATTTTTTTCGAGAGATTTGAGAAAAAATAGTTTGCTAGATGATAGTCCATTAATTATTTATGTACATGGAATAAAATTAATTTATTAACATAATATAATTAATAAATTAAACACTCTCCACATAATATAGTAATATGATGTTTCATAATTAATAATTTTTACCCATCTTTATCTATCATATAAATAATAAATTTCTATAAAAATATATCATAATTAAATATTGGTAAGGGAAATAGTCATTTTTTATCATATAAAACTTTAAAAAAAGTTCAATGGTAATAAACATTATCATTGGTATATGTAATTCTATATCTTAAGTTAAAATGAATCTTTTTTATATAAATTCATTAACCATATTTTTGTGAACATTAAATCATTCCAACTCAAATAATCATATTTTCTAATTATATAAATATATCTCATGACTATTAGGAAAATGGGAAATTTAAAAGAAGATATTTTTTAAATATATATTTTTAGGAAAGATATTTATTTTAAATTGAAGTAGTTAAAATATTTTCTACAATAAAATAAAAGTCACAAATAAAAATTATAGTAATTTTGGATAAAAATCCATTGAATAACTATTTAAATAACTAGAAATTAATTTTATATAGTGTTCTAAAAGTACCAAGATTTCCTGAATTTTAATATAAATTCAATTACGATAAACTTCTTGAAAATAATAAAAAAATTAATATTAAAAAATAATTGATAATTTTTGAAATAAAAGTAAAAAAAAACAAAAAAAATAAAAGCGGACACCCCAAAATATATTATTTAAGTAAACATTCATTTCAACCAGATATATTTAAAACACAAGGGTAGTAATACAAACAAGTTAGAAAGATAAATTATGAGTTTATTTAGATGTGTGTTTTTGTGATACGATACTAGATACATGTATGAAAAAACTGCATGGATAAAATAAATAAACGAAATAAATTTAATGAAATAAATAGTAAGAGGTGAGGGAAAGAATACAAAGGATGGGGAATGTTTTTACCCCCCAAGCAGATAATTTTTTTAAATTACCTACACTTCAATTATAATGTAAGACATCGATGATTAGATTGATGATGAGTATTCTTAGATATAAACCAACAAATAATAATTTTCACAGAGTGAATAAATAGATTTACATATAATGATGCCTAATAGAATGATAAATAAACTAGTCATCTAAAACTAGTGGATAAAAGAGATGTATAGGGAAAGGATCATGTAAGATGGGGTTCTTATTTTTGTTTTTTAAATGGGGATTTATGTACACTACAGTTGTAGATATTATGATAATATGTGTATTAATTCATGTTTAGTTTCAATATTTAATTTTTTAATAATTCATATTTGTCTATTATTAACCTTGTATGCACTAATGAAAATAAAAAAATAGATATTACATTTTATACTTAAAATATGAAACTTCATTATCATCATCATCAACTCTTTTCCAATCTATGTGATTGAAAATTATAGAAATTAAATATAACAAAATTAAATAATAAGTAAATTTTCAAATAAATTAGCTTGAAATGAGTTCATGAAATGTTTATCATCTAAAATATCTCATATTTTAATTTATATTTTTTTAAGTTCATATTAGAGTTTTCTTTTTTATGGATGTATAAAGGTAGTTAATATATTCAATTATTTCTAAAAATTCCACTATAAATTAGTTTTCTTCTACCCAAGTGATAAAGTTGATGATATCGGATAGCTATAAATTATAATGAAGTTATAATCACTTTTTTTTTATAAAATATAATTTCTATCAAATATTTTTAAAATAACTATTGATTACAAACATACACATTATCATGACTTTTTTTCTCCAAAACCTTCTTTTGGAAATCATCAAAAACGTTGAATGGATTTTTATGAACTATTTCATGGAAAGATCTATTTTATTAAGTAAAAATGTAATCAAAATATGATACACTTATTCTTAATCTTTATATCATTGTTTTTTGTACCATATATATTTCATTTCTTTAGTATAAATTTAAAAGATACCAATTTTCTTTAAAATATGCTATATCAATATGAAATTCATATATCCATGAATATTAAAATACATATTCATTCAAGAATACTCAACATTGTTTAAATTCAATGATATTTAGAAATTATTTAATTTTTTATTCTAGAACAACAAAATTTAACATCTTTAATGTACTTCCATTTTAGTTTTTTATGCTTATTTAATTACAATGTGTAAAATATATCATCATTCCAAGAAATTATTCCAAATTGTTTGGATATATTTTTCTTTAATCAAAATATGATAAAATCCAATTGTGTTAATAATGTAGCATACTGAAATTTCAATGGTGGATATCTTGAAGAGGATTATATGTAGAACCAAGTTTATACTCTTTACAATATGAATATACCAAAAATATTTTAATAATATAATGTGTTTATGAAAAATTCATATATATATATATATATAATAACCAAAGATATAGAGAAAAAAATATACAAATAATACAACGAGAATATGTTGCTTTGTTTAGAATTTCTTTATGATAATATCATTGATCTTTAAATTGTAATTCTAACTGTCATATTGATTCTAATGATAAAAAATCACACTAGGTACACCATGATTTAATTATTTTTACCCAAAATGAAGACCCTTTACGTGGGAAAATAGTCATACTAATGATAAATATAATAATTATTCACTATCCAATAATTATCAACTCCTAAATCCACTTTATGTTTGAAAATAATATATATTCAAAGGATAATTAATTAATAAGGAATATGTATAAGAAAGTGGATAAAATGGACTGACCTCTAACCATAATTGATTTAACAACAATTTAATTTCAATTTATTTAATAATTAGAAAAATGAATATGATATAATTAAAAAGTCAATCACTAAATTTATTCAAATAGATGTTGATGTTTTATCCCCATTTTCATTATCAGATGAAATCATAGTCTGGGAACAATATAGAAAAATAATAATTGATATATTAAGATGAATAAAGCTATTTTAGAAATAGTAAAATATTATAGTATAGAATCATTCATAAGATAAAAATTTCCGAAATTTATGAATTTATGTGGATGAATATATTTATAAGGGGGTGGGGTGGTTATTTTTTTCCATAACTCTCATTCCAAAGTTCACAAAAGTATTCCCCATTAAATGCCCTAAAACATAAATATTTTATTAAAAAATGATTTCATTCTGTCCCATTTATATAATGAAAAAATATTTTATCTCTATTTAACTTGTCCAGTACAATTATGAGAAAAGTATTATTGAAAATCATAATGTATTTATATAGATTTTAAGTATGATGTTCTAATTATCCATGTATTTATTTCAAGGAATATTGTAGAATCATTATCATCCATAGATTATATTTTTTTTACCAAAAATATAATCTATCATAACATAATCTTTTAACTTATTTTGTTAATTAATTTGTGAGATATTTTACCATCATGAAAATTCACCATGATTTTGTGAACATTTTGAGGTCTCAAATGATTGCTGATTTTTTGCCTTTTATTATTGATTTAATATATAAACCTGAATCCATTAACACATAACCACATTTTAGTTTACTACAATTTAAAAATACACATCTTGTAACATTAAAATTGTTATAATTTATTATTTGTCTTGGTAAATAAGATAAATGCATGATTCACATATTAAATTTGGAAACATGAAACACAACCAAATATTAATATGAACACATTACTATCATTATATAATATAACTAAAATATATAATAAATCTCTTATTTGTATCCTATAGTATAATAAAATTAATAAATTGTTGGATCAGACACTATATAATGGATGGTGTACAATTTAAGTTATCATATAATTAATATATCTTCAACAATATGGCCTAAAAATATAATAAACACATATTATACATAATTAATATATTTTTAGGGGAATAAACCCTCTTGATGAAAATGGAACATAAATAATGACATTAATAACCAAACTACAATCATAATGGTAAAATTTAATATGATAGATAACATAAACTTACCATCAATGCTTCATGTAAATAAATATTTTATAAATAGGTATTGTATGTAGAAAATATAAATGCTAGTTTTTATTCTGAGACCACATATGAATTGAGGGTTTATAATGTACCCTTAATATCGCATAATAATTATAATCAATTCAGCATATGTATGTTGTCAATAATCAATTAAAATATCAATGAATTAAAACTAGACTAGGGAATTTCAATACATTTCCCCAATCAATAATTGAGCATCATGATCATAATCCATCCTGAGAAATATAGTGGATAGATTCATTACCTTATTTCATTGGTTAAAATAAGTTTCATTAATGAATGTTGACATTAATTAAAATTCGCTTAAAATATTATTTGAAAAATTTATTGAAAAATGATAAATATATACTTTCATTTGATAAATTTTCAAATAAAAATTAATATAAATGTCAAGAATCAAAATTATTTGAAAATAATAGTATAATCACGCGAATATAGATTCAATTAAAATAATTTTAATTAAGGATAAAAAATAATTTCATATACTAAATATGGAAATATCAATTCTTTTCAACCTTTTCATAAGAAATAAATAATAATTCATTTAGAATAAACCAAAATATTCTTTCTAAATATTTGAAAATAACAAAAAATATGGATAAAAATATCTATAAAATATTATTTTATAATAGGAAAAAATTTCATAAAAAAATTATATGAAACATATTCTTGGGGGAAATATTTTGTAAACCAAATACTAGATAAGGTAATATTTTAGTAAAAGAAGTTTTGTCATGATCATATTATATACCAAAGAAAAATAACATTTATTTAATATATTAAGACACCATTTATCACTACATAATAAAAATTATTTGGGGTTTATTAATAAATAAAAAATAATTTATCCAATGAAAACTGACATAGAAATAATCCTAAATAACGATGACATTGTGAAATAAAGAACTACTTCAAATATCACTGTCTTTATTTGTGAGTCTCACATACTGTATAATATATTAAAATTGAGTATAAATATATTATATAAATAAATTATTTCTTATATTATCATATTTTATCCTATTATTACTTTTTATCACATGTTTCTAATTATTTCATAATAAAACCACTATTTTAGATGGAAATTGTTTTGTTTTTTATAATTTTTTTGTTCGATAGTTCCAATATGTTCAACTTGATCATGGTTAGACCATATATATAATGTAAATAATTCCAATAATATATCATTATAACATAATATCAAAGGTATTATATATTCATATATATTTATGGTCATAAACGTTATAACATCACTCATGTAGGTGGTAAAATAATCATAAAAAAGAGCATGTTATAAATATTGAACGAATATAAACATGATATGGTATAATATAAATTTAAAATGTAATGAAATTCATTCATGTTCAAATTGTTTTATATATATTCAACATGAAAATTTTCTTAATCTTTATTAAATTTCATACATTGAAAATTTAATATATCACTCACAGATATGGTAGTCCACACGTACACAATAATGATATTTTTATTTCATAAAGATGAAAATAAATGAATTGAAATAATATTTTAACACTTAAAAAAATATTATTTCATTAATATTATATTTATTAATTGAATAAATAATTATAAAAATACATGAAATGGTTAGATGGAAAATGAATCACATCACTACATAGAGGCGCTAGTTGACAGGTCTGCACATGAGATTCTATCATTTCACATTAGATGGAAATGATTTGGAAAATGGATTTCCCATAATCATAATAAAATCAAATTATTTTGAAGATCCTTTAAAAATTAATTTTATGGATATAATATATTCATATGATATATACTAAGAAATATAATTTGAATGAGTGGCTAAAATGGTTTACCTCTTCATTGAGAGACATCATTTGGCATAGACCATTATCAATTGTAGTATGTTATTCATAGAAAAAAAGAAGATAAATAAATAATGCATCGAATCTAGTATTTTTAATCCAAATTTTTGAATAAGGTTTTTTCAATGTTTGTGAATAATTAATTATAGGAGGTACACATTTAATAATTTTTTGAGAGTCATAAATGGAATTAATTAACAAAATTAAATATTATTAAGTCATTTTGGTTTTAATTTGGAATAAATATCCAAGACACTGAAATAATTAAAATATAATTATATTATATCTTTATACAATAATATTTTGAATCTTTTATGTATAATTTATACACATATCTCTTAAATAAACCCACATGTAAACCTATATAACAATCACCATTGTAAACATTATTTACTATTTTTTTATTCAATTTAAAAAATTATTTTTACATTATTAACAAATATTAATTATTTAATTTTCAATATGTAAACAATTTTATAATATTTAATTTCCAAAAGATGTAAAAATTACATTAAACTTATGTTTTTGAAAATTAATGGAACCCATTTTCAAAAAACATGGTGTTTTAATTAAAAAATATTGAAAAATTAGAAAAGTGTTATGTTATTTAAAACTGAAATAATTTTATTTTTTTACATAAAAGTTTTATTATTTTTTTGTATAAAAATATTATTTATGGTTATAAATAATTTATTAGGAAATATGAAAAAAAATTAATTGATTAAAACATTACTTAAATTTTGAAAATAGCAGACGAATATTTTATTTTTCATCATATGTTTTATATGAGTTATATTACTTGATAAATGTAAAATTGGTAAACAAAAAATGATTTATTATCAATCATGATATTGTTATATCAGTATATGTTAATAAATGAAATTTTTTATAAATGAATATTTTTCTCTATTCAACCATGTCATCATTTTCTGAAAAATGTTAAAAATTTTCCACAAGATAATTCTTAAATTATGAATTAAAAAATAATGATAAAATTTTAAAATACATGTTCAAAAATGAAAAGAAGATAAATATAATTATTCACACATAAAATATATAAGAACCGTTATTAAAGTATGTATTCTTATTGCGTAATATTTTTTTTACCCATTTCTTAATTTAAAATATTGTATGATTGTAATATTATTTATTTTATTAATTACGTTAATTTATACCCTTATCTGCAAATAGATTTTGTAAATAATTTGTTCTAATTTATAGATGATGATCTAACAACTATATTGTAATGGTGATATTTATATAATATTATTTTAGTGAGTGTTTACGATTATGGATGTGTGAGGTTCACAATATCGAATGTGGAATTCATTTAAATGTAATAATGTATTGGAGTATTTTATTATCCCATAAAGAGAAAAATTACATTCTATTTATTTATATTTTGAGAATATCATGAATCATTTTTAGATTCTATACATAATTTTAATTTCTATTTCAAGACAAGGGAATAATTTGTTTAACATTATATGATATATACTTGTGAATGAGTTTCTAGAATATTAATTTAATAAATAAATTTTTTCCATGAAATTATTGATATATTCACCATACATTAAATTATAATATAGAATTATAAGAATATATACACCAGAAATAAATTTTATTTATTTTGAAGAGGAATATAAAGGGACAAACATATTATAGAGGCCTAAAGAGGTCTAAAAAATTAATATAACATGTAAAGATACAACACACTATGCATAAACTATATTGTGAAGAATAATACATAAATTAATAAATCATAAAAATTAAAATCCATTTTAAGGCTACAATACATTATCCATTATGTTAATAAACAACTAGTTTAATATTTATTATTTTATTCTTGATATTTTAATTTATAATTCTTTAAAACTAGGAAATTACAATGAATTAGTAATACATAAAATCCAAAAATATGTATAACAACTATGTTTAAAACTATGGAATAACAATTCATCATAATAGAAAACACTCGATATATATTTATTATAACTATATTCCAACTAATTGACTTGATTTATGATTCAATCCTCATAGTTTTATGGGATGATTAAATTTCCATAAAAAATTTAAATGTGCATATATATTAAGAATAATTCCTAGTTTCAGGATGTAATAAATATACCTAAAATCTAAACTACTTTGATTTGATTATTAGATGTAATAATTTATCAAACATGAAATTTCTTACTTATCTTTTTCTTATGAGAATTTCCTTAGTTATTGGAGAATTAGTTTACAGAGTGGCCCATCACATTATAGTTGAAATAGTGCATAGTGTGAAAATATTTCATAACCTTTTATTAATTACTAGAATTTACATTCTCTCAACTCATTATGAAAATTAAAATTCCCTTCAAGAATGTCCCAAGTCATGTCATTCCAAAATTAATAAATAGTGGCACCTCAATCCATATATTATTTATTCTACAAATCATTTTTTTCATGGTTCCCTTAAACCATATCTTTTATTTTTATCATTTGAAAATATATGAAATAGATAATTCATTATCATTCGTGATGGAACATGATAAAATATTATCATAATTTGAAAATTATTGAGAGACAAATTCCCTTCATAGTCTTCGAATAAACCCAAAAAACAAAATTTTATCCTTATTTTTCCTAATTATGAAAATTAAGTAAAAAAGTAATTTCTATTATTTTAAAGATTCATTAAAATCAGCCACACATGTCACTTAATTATATCATCGATTATGAAACATCTTATCAATATCAGCTCTTTAATTAATATGATTTTAATTTTAAAGAATATCATATTAAAATTATCTTATTCCATTAGCTTGATCTCCTCAACCTCTTTTGTGTTTAGAATAATGGCCAAAAGTGATCAATAATTTTTTTTAAAATAATACACTTAAAGAATAAAATTCTTCCTTTCGTTACTTGTTGATGAAATAAATATATTTTCTGAGTATATGAACTACATTTCACTAATCTATATATCAATATTTCAATTAGAGGAGGGATTTTACTATTACAAGACAATTTACAACATTAATGAATTAAACTATAATTTAAGGAGTTATTTTATACGATAACATTTATTAGTTATAAAATGAGTAAACGTTATTTTTATAGTAAAATATTTATCACCATCAACACAATCCATGTTGAATTGTAGTGAGGGAAATTCATATATTGATTATAGTTTTTAAGACATATAGTATTCATTACATTAGATAATATACCAGAATAATGTCATACAATATATTAGATCATATCATTTGAAATCATAGTGTATAATTCTAAAAAAATTTAATTCCTAAAATAGATTAAATGTTTATACATAGATAATATCAGAATCAAAATTTCAGTTTCCCTTCAAAAATATTAAAATCATAAAAATATTTTCAATTATTCAAAAGTGGTCGCCAATGAATATGTGAATAATAAATAGACTAACCATAGAGGAGATTATTTATATATGTGTAGTCTTATTTCAATATATCGTTAACTAACTAAAGATTGATCTGAAAGTCACTTATCCCATTTTTTGGTGTTTTCTAAATGATCCCTCTTATACAAAACTTCATACACATTCTAGTATCCACATAGGGAATAAATTGGAAGTATATCTTGAAATATCTATGTCACTAAAACTTCATGGTATTATCTTATATATAAAATTATTCGTAGATCCTTTCATAGGGTATTATCTATATTATATTTGTTTTATAAATCATGTTTCTATGGTTTATCCTGAATTTCTTTTGAAACCAACTATAAAAACCAAACTTCAATAACATGGAGTTGGAGGTTTTTTTTTCTATATTGGAACAAGATACATGATAAAACATCCAGAGAGAGCAAATAGTTTTATAGTATTGAAAAATTAGATACATATGTGTATCTAAAATTACATGTTAAAATTGGAAATAAAAATTATCAATATAGTGATAACATTATCATTTATTTATTACATCCACGAAATTAGTCAGAAATTATATATTCGTATACCAGTGAAAATAAAGCGTAATAAAACATGATTTAAATTTATCATCAAATTAATGTATTAAATATGAATATATCATTGAATAAATATATCATGAATAAAATTTTATGAAAAAAAATAATCAATATATCAATATATCCAATATGAAAAATGATATTATATCAACAATCAACAAAAAAATAAAAAATAACTTATAAAAAAATAAACTATTACATATTTATATAACACTATATTCCATACATCATAATATAGCCATTAAGGCTTTATACGAGGACATCATATATAGATAGGTATAGAATACAAAAAATACCATATTGATATAGAATACTGAGATCAAACAATTAATTGATGGGATATAAAAAACCTATACAATCTCATACTAAGTCCACTGAATTTATGAAATGAATCAGGTGAATAATCAACCCTAGGAATAATCAATATAAATATATTCAATAGAAAATAATCATATGAAATGCAAATATTTTTCTCTATACAAAAAGAGAACAACATTATTATATGATATGTAGATGTATATGTTGAATGGTATCAACATAGTATGTCAATTATAATGTATAATATTTTTCAATGTATATTGAAATAGATTAAAATACATTTAAAATAATATTTCAATCATTCATTGAAAACGTTAGAAAAATATACATTTATTTTGATATATTTTTATATAAAAAAATATAAAAAATTTTAATTTTTTGAATATGAAAATTTAAAATTAAAATGCATGACTAAATATAAATAATATTTATCATGTGATTATAATATAGTGATATAGTAAACATTAAAATAATCAATCCTACCAAAATTCTAGTAAAAAGTGAATAATACCTTATTTGGAAAACGAAAATAGATTCTTTTTATAATATATAAAAAAAATAATTATTGGATTAAAATAAATTTAAATAATTATTTGATAATAGAGAAAATATTTTTGAAAGTATTATATGAATCCTGGTCATGGAAGAATTATTTTTGCCACCAAATGCAAAATAATTTTGGCTTGTCCAAAACAACATTATCTATGTTGTATTATGAACCATGGGAGAAAAAATAAATCTCATTCAAGAAAATACATAAAATAAAAATTATATGATAAAAATTCTGGTATTTATATATAATTATTATATATTTCTTCTATTGTATCCTTAAACAAAAATAATCACCAATAAAGAGGAAAGTTTTAAATAAAAAGTTACTTCATTTCTGAATTACCTCATATGTGATTCTAACTTCTTGTATAATATTTCTATATTTATTATAATTATATCAATGAAACATATTCATACTTTTAAATTCAAATGTTACATACTTGTAAAATCATATATGACTCACATATAATAATTTATCAAATATTTATTAATAATTCATTATAAAAAACAATTCTATGTGAAAAATGTTTACTTTTTTGGATCGATTAAGATAGGATGTTCTCATCCCTGTATAGTGATAATGATTTCCTAATATCTAAATTGGTAATAATTTTAGGTATTTGTTATTATTAACTAATATAACTTCTATAAATAATTAGTTAATCATTAATATCATAAACATTATAGCATCATTCATTTATGTGGTAAAACTAGACAAAACAAGGGTGTGTATTAAAGACTGAATGAGTCGGAAGATAGAAAATTATTATCATAATAAAAAATTAATAGTATATTATTAATATGATAAGTCTTATATATCTACATTATATATATTTTTAAGACTAACTATAAAAGAATGATATTAAAAACGATATGTATCGCTCATTGATATTGTATTACACATGCACTAATGAATGATAAATATATTTTCTAATGAGAAAATGATATTATATTTTATCATTGAATTTGATGATTAAATAATTAATTTCATATATACTCAGTTTATATACCGTTATGACTATACATTATATGTGGGTATAGAAAATGAATCATAATTCCATTTGGAGGTAGTATTCCACATGTACACATAAGAGATACTTTCATTTTCCATTTACTGGAATGAAGGTGGAATGTGATTGTAAGATAATCACATTTCCTATTCGCTATATTTATGAATATAGAAAAGGTATTTTAGGATATATACTATAGATTCAATGTATAATGATATAGTCTTAAACATTACATAATCTTGAATTATGTCAATAATTCATATTGAGGATCTTTTTAGGTTTAGAGTTTTAGATAATTAGGCCATTATTATTACATAACAACATGAATATTACATGTAGACACTTCTACTCAATATACATTTTTTATAAAATAAAAAATCTTAAAAAACATATCTAGTTCTTTGTTTTAGACAGCATGACTATTCCTAAATCCCATCCTTGAACCTATTCATATTTAAGTCATGTGGAAAACATTTAAAAAACATGGGATGAGGATAAAATCCTTAGTAAGGGTTATAAAACATAGAAGGAAAACATTAGCCCATAAATAAATACAAATCAATGAAACCAATACTTTTCAATCATAACATACCTTACGAAATCATAATATTTATGAATAACATATAGAAATGAAAAATAATAATGGTAACTTAGGGAATTCATAACATACTTACATTGAAGCTATCATAGCTACATAGGGAGTCACATTTGGAATAACCATCAGAGTATATTTCTTATATCTCTTAGGAGAAACATTAATGTTTACCTCCATGACGTTACCCAATGCATTGGAGAGCTATCTTAGGGTCACCCGACCAAGGTTTATCCAGGATCCACCAGTATACGTAAACAATTACCAAAACCTTAACATATTCATAACACATAAAACAAGAATAAAAGAAAGATAAAATTTCCATTTATCAATCACAACACGTCATTTAAAGATTTTGACTTAATGAGTGCTTTATCAAACCATTTTCAAAATCATTTAGAACATATAATAAAGATATATTTGAATCAAAGTGTCCCATAACACTTTGAAACTCTTAAATAAATTATCATTCGAAAACATTAATGTCCATATAAATAAATACTTAAAACCATTTTTAAATCATGACCATTAATGAGAAAGATTTAGAATAATAAATCATTAAAACATTTAAAACAATATTTTGGTTAATGAGTTCCTAACCAAATGAGTGATGCTTGAATACAAATAATTTAGGAATAACATTAATAAAATATTTATAATGTCATGATATTAAATGGATTCATTATATAATATGAAAGAGGACAGTATATAAACCATATTAGAGTGAATTGGTGTATAACAACATTGAAGTCTGAATGGCATGTTAATTGAGACGAAATCCCTTATAAAGATGGGATCCTTAGATTAAGGATAAATCAATGACATAATTATGTGGGAAAAATAATAATACACCCAACATAAGTGTATATAAAGTGTAAAAAAATCATTGGTTATTCACACCTATTCATTTTAGGACATAATAATTAAGTATAAGTTTAACCCAATGAATAGAAATTGGGTAAAGACGTTCCCTTACAAAAATTCACCAGCCTAACAATGTCAAATTAAAATTCAGAAAATGAGTTGATGAGAGAGAAAAAGGGTATCTCATCACATGAAGATAAACTTTACCGTGGTAAGGATATATAAGAAAATATCCCAACATAGGAATATGTAAATTAAAATACATAACAAAAAAAAATTCCTTTAAAAAGAATAGGGTGAAATATTCCCATACTGATTTGGTAACATTTGAAACATACACCCCATGAAAGAAGGATCATAAAATGAAGATTTAAATTCCCATAAATTAAATTATATTCCACAATTAATATAATCATGGGAAGTAAATGAGCCACACGAATGGAAATATTGGGAAATATAGCATGAATCTCATGGGAATAAAAAGTGAGATGAAAGCCCCTGAGCATGTTGTAATTCAATCGTGTCGTATGACCAAAAGTTAATAACCACAAAATTAATCACATAATACCCTGAATATAAAGAGAATAAATATAGCATATATCAAATGGAAGTATAAAATACACAACAAGAAATAAATAATAGGTGAACAGTGGAAATCTCACGAAATTAAAAGTGAGATAAGAAATCCCTTACCTCGTGTCAAAATTGATGTGTATGTTCTGGGTTCTTTCGAAATAATAAAATTATATTAATTTATACATACTTAAGAAAATTTTTAATGTTTATGTTTTCTTTTATATCACTTATTACCTTTCTATGACAATTAGTTAATTATTTGAGTTCATATCGGACATTTTTTCGATGTTCGGAATTTGCTTTAAAAATAAACTTGTTATAATTACAATTTGTCAATATGGTCAAAGTTCCATTATCTCCATAATGATATTAATGATTTAGATATAATATATATATTATATATTTATTATATATATGTATTTATAACAGTACATAACATTTGGAGATAAGAAATGAAATGCACGGTTCGTAGAGACGGTAAGCCGTAGTACGCATGAACACTACTTTCATTTCAATTTTGTACTTTAATGGAATTAAAACATAATTATTCATAGTTATATTATAATTATAGAATAATATAATATATAATATCATTATATATATCCTTTATACATCTCATATATGGCATTAACATGTCATATCACTTTGAGGGGGCGGTAGTCCGCACTTCCTCAAAAGAAATTATCGTGTTAGCCACTATAGAAACCATAAAGGTATGATATAAATGAAAAATACAGAAGTATAAAGAAAAAATAAACAAAATATATATCATATATAAATATAGTGCCATCTTAATGGCCATAATGAGAGGAAATAGGAGATAATTGAACAATCATCACTTCATGAGGCGTTAGTTTTCCATCCACAGAAACAGTATGTTCGTTACCCATTAGATGGAGGTGTGGGTAAGTGTAGTTAGAATAGTTTTCATAAAAACATCCTAGTATATTTTGGATACTGGTGTTGTTATAAAATAAAGGAATAAAATGAATTTATGGGTAGGAAAAGTAAACTAAAAGAAAAGAAGTTAAGAGAACCCATTACCTTTAATTTTGGTAACTCCCTTTTGTTTGAACCAAAAGGACTTCTTGAAGTTACTTCTGTGTAAGGAAAGGATTCTAGGTGGAATATAGAGATCTTAAGAGATTAATTAGGAAGGTTATGGATGAGCCAAGGGGCTTGAGAGGTGTGTGGAATGAGTTAGAATTTAGGTATTTTTATCAGGGGGAGGAGGGGCTCCTTAGGAAAGTGTGAAACTATTATTTTATTATATAATTATTTTATGTTTATAAAGTTCCAAAACATATTGAAGTAGACTATAAGATGACTCATGGTAGAAATAAATTCATCCCATATTATTTGACAGGTTTTGGATGTTATTTTAATATTTATAATCTTATTTACTTAAATCATTTATTAATGAGGTAAATATTGCATCATTGTTGTGTCATAAATTATCTAATTTATTTGATGTCTAAAAATTTTAAAATATACACCATGATGTAGGAAATAATTTTATATTTCCAATGAATAGTTATATTCTAAATTATAACTTATATAACCTTATGTAAAAATTAATTTACCAAATGATATTTGTTTTTTTCATTTTGGTCTTTACATTAAATTAATTAAAATAAAGTGGCATTATCACTCTTAAGTGGCTCCTTGGGGTCCCAAAATCGGACAAACGGTGACCATGGTCGGCCATGACTCATCCAATAAGTTAGTAAAATTTTTAAAGTAATATTGTATTACTATTATATTATTTATACCATGAATTACCCTATTTATCTTTAACCGTGGTAAATAAAAGTCAAAAGATACTATTCACCAAAAAATATTTTCATCTTATTGAACCAAATTTTTATTACTAATAACAACCATGTTTGTTGGATTTTTTGAAATTAAATTGACATAAGTGCTAAAATTTAATTTATATGAATGCCATTTTTTTAACTACTACTAAGTGGTTTCACTATTCATCAAAAAGTGATGTTTTTCAGAAAAATACCAAAATTTAAGCCTAAGATATTTTTGATATTCCAAATTAAAAAATCATTTCTATTTTACCAAATTTAAAAAATTGAAGTTCCATTAATTAATTTAAAATTAATTCTCATTGTCAAAAGAAATAGTATGGTTTTACGAAACAATATCTATCCAAAGATTGAAACTTTTTTATGTCCAATTTCAATGTAAAATTAATTCCAATGACCACCGTTATATTAAATGGTAAAAATATAATCTAATTATACTTTAAAACCAATTAAAAAGATAATATAACAATATAAATAAATAATATTGGAATGTATATTTGAATTAAAATATAGTATTTTCACTATTCATTAAAAATTAATTTTATCAGAAAAATACCCAAATTTTACCCTAGGTAAAATTTCAATGTCCTGATTCTAAAAAAGACTTTTATTTTTTCAAATAGAACATATAAAAGTGACCAAAACTATATTTAAATAGGTTTCAACATCAAAAGGTGGTAAATTGACCTTTTAAATAATATTAGAGTATTTATGCTTCAAATTTGATTCATTCCCATTTTAAGCCTCAAAAATTTATTGAATAAATTTAAAAACATTTAACAAATATGTATATTCGTATTGTTGTTAGTTTTATTCATTCCTGCCAATACAACGTCTAGGAGTTAACTATCAATAAATATAATATTACTATATTATTAGTGTGGAACACAAGATTTCAAAGAAACTCATTGTTTCATATCAGGTACGCCATCAAACAGTGTATCCCCTATAGAGTAAAGTTAATACTTAATCCAATAATATTAAAAAATATTAAAATTTTTTGTTTTCTTTTACCTGGGATACTACATTCTTTCCACTTTTGGAAATTTCATCCTCGCAATTTTAAAATTGGTTTCAGAAAGATCACTTAAAGTCCCACATCGGAAACATATTCAATAAAACTATCACTTTAAAAGAATGAAAAATAAACACAAATGTTACTCGAGATAACCTATACTAGGATTCCATGTAGAAAAACATGGATATGGAAGAGAAAAGATACCATCATGTTCAGATGGACAGTGATAGAAAATAATATTAGGAGAAGGTTAACCACTAGAAAATGACAAACTTTTGATCTGTTAAATGGTCTTTGATTTCCCAATAAGAAAAGTAAATGGACAATGTTTTTATTTCATGTTCATTTTCATTATGTTAAGAAATTATTTTACTACTTAAAATAATAATGTAGGGAAATATACTTTCTCTTTAAAGTGGAGTTTCATCCTTTAATAAGTTTCTATCAATAACTCATATTTTTTCCAAATGATTATTATTCAAGATGACTTGGTCACACCTAAAATGCAAGAATCAACTTCTAGAGAATCACATGATCCAAAAAAGATTAACAATATATTTTCTATGTCGAAATAAATTAACCAAAAAAATGGTTAGTACAAGATCAGATAATCCCCAAAAAGGATAGTCCTTTATAATAAGAAATATTATTCTTAATCTCCAAAATTCAACAAACACTACCATAATTTCAACAAAGACCATTAAATATACAATTGTCCTTAAAATTCTTCAAAACAATCCAAACTATGATTGTAACCCAAAAATCAAGATTATTTTATCACATAGTCTTCCCCAGTAAATCTTAACATTTATCTCTAAATAAAATAGGCTACTCTTAATGTCTCCTACTAAGGTGTAATTAAACAAATCACATATTCTCTATAATAGGTTAATCATTTCCATAAAAAAATAAATCACTATATGTCTATAATAAAAACATAGATTCTCCCAAAATAAAATTCCACCATTAGTCAACAAAATAAAATATTATTATTCCTTAAATTAGCATTTTCATATATCAAACATTAGGGTTACACATACTATAAAAATTATTCCAATGTAATCCCATCATCAAAATAACCTTTATACGTTTAAGCATTTCATAATCATAAAATCAATCATAACTCTTGAATACCTTATATGTTGACTTTTTACTCATTCAACATTATTCCTGATCCATTAACCATTATTTACCAACTTATTCTAAAATAATTAATTCCTACAAGAAAATTAGGAATCATATCCTAAGATTCAATAATGTCAAATCACATGTTATGAAATAATCCATACCATTCATTGGTCATATTTAGTTTCTTCATCCTCAGTTGGAATGGAATTTGGTATTGGTGAAAATATATTTGTATGATCCTGGTGATCCCATTCCAGAAACTTCTCTATAGGACATCTGTTTGTATAATGTCCATTCACACCACGTTTAAAATATTCAATTGATCCATTAGAAAGAACATCTTTCCCTTTCCTAGAGTCAATTTATGCTTCCTTTTTTCCATGGAAGTTTTTTTCTTTATGACCTTCATTCTCATATATATAGCATCTTTCCATCCCTTTGAATAACTTTCTTAGGTGTTTCTTTCCACATCCCTGACACATAGCTTTTTGAACATAAATAACTTTATGATTATTACCAGAACTTTAGTAGGGATTTGTTTTATGCATATATGATGCCTTATAAAAATCACCAAGGTTCATGTTTCCAATCATGACTCCTGATAGTTGGTTTAGAATAACCACAAGAGTTCTCATTGCATCTCCCATTTCATTCAGTTTCTCATTCAAAAAACCGTCACAGTTTTCTGTATATCCAGAGTAACTTTGGTGCTTGCTAGATCCATCCATTAACTAAATTAATTAAGGTCAGTGTGAGTATATCAGAAAAATATTCATATAATATCCTATGAGGAGGGTAAATATTAATATAGACTTATTCATGTTATCTTAAACTCATTCAATTTATCTAGAAAAAACTATGACTCTTTCCAATATCCTAACCATTATGTCTATTTCACTTATGATTAAATAACACCCTAACCTCTAAAGTAATCTAAACTGACCTCTGATACCAACTAAAAGGACCTAGCCTTAAACATTACATAATCTTGAATTATGTCAAGAATTCATATTGAGGATCTTTTCAGGTTTAGAGTTTTAGATAATTATGCCATAAATATTACATAACAACTTGAATATTACATGTAGACACTACTACTCAGTATCCATTTTTTATAAAATAAAAACTCTTAAAAATAAATATGTCTAGTTTCTTGTTTTAGACAGCATGACTTTTCCTTGATCCCATCCTTGACCCTATTCTTCTTTATGTCTGGTGTAAAACGTTTCAAAAACATGGGACAAGCATAAAAATATCAGTAAGGGTTATAAAATATAGAAGGAAAACATTACCCAATCAATAAATACAAATCAATGAAACCAATAATTTTCAATCATAACAAAACTTATAAAATCATCAGATATATGAATAACACAGAGAAATAAAAAATCATAAAGGTCACTTATGGTATTCATAACATACATACATTTTAGATATCCCACATACATAGGGATTCACATTTGTAATACCCATCACAGTATATTCCCTAAATCTCTTAGGAGAAACATTAACGTTGACCTCCATCATGTTACCCAATGCATTGGAGAGCTATCTTGGGCTCACCGCCCTAGGTTTATTATAGAACCACCCGTATATATAAACAATTCCCAAAAACCACAACATATTCATAACACTTAAAAAATAATAAAATAAAGATGACATTTCCACATTGTAATCATAGCACATCATTTAATGATTTTTACATAATCAATGCTTTATCAAACCCTTTCTAAAATCATTTAGAACATTTAATAAAGATATTTTTGAATCAAAGTGTCCCATGACACTTTGAAACTTTTAAAGAAATTATCATTGTAAAACATTAATATCCATATAAATAAATCCTTAAAAACCATTTTTAAAACATGAACAGTAATGAGAAATATTTAGAATAATAAATCTTTAAAACATTTAAAATTATATTTCAGTTAAAGAGTTCCAAAATAAATGAGAGATTCTTGAATACAAATAATTGAGGAATATCATTTATCAAAACTTTATAATATCATGAGAATAAAGGGATTCATGATATAATATTCCAAAATATATTATATACACTATATAAGAGTGGATTGTTGCATAACAACATTAAAGTCTGAATGGAATGTAAATTGAGACGAAATCCCTTATAAAGATAGTATCCTTAGATTAGGGATATATAAATGACATAGTTATGTGTGAAAAGTAATAAAAAACCCAGTATAAGTGAATATTAATTGTAAAATAATTATAGGTTATTCACACATATTCATATAACGACATAATTAATAAGTAGAAGTTTAACCCAATGAATTGAAATTGGGTAAAAAAAACTTCCCTTACAGAAATTCACTAGCATAACGACGTCACATTATAATTAAGAAAATGAGTTGATGAGAGAGAGAAAGGGTATCTCATCACATGGACATAAAATTTTCAGTAGTAAGGGTATATAAGAACATATCCCAACATAAGAAAATGTAAATTAAAAGACATAACAAAAACGAATTCTTTTAAAAAGAAGAGGGTGAAAGGTTCCCTTACCGATTTGGTAACTCATGAAACATACACCCCATGAAAGAAATATCATAAAATGAAGATGTAAATAAGAAAACATTAATGTATATACCACAAGTAATATAGTCATGGGTAGTACATATTCCACACAAATGTAAATAGTAGCAAATATAGCATGAATCTCATGGGAAAAAAAGTGACATGAAAACCCCATACCACGTTGTAATTCAATCAAGTCCTGTGATGAAATGTGTATAACCACCAAATTAATAATAGAATAAAATGAATATAAATATAATCATGATAGTATATATCCAATTTCATTAAAAATACACCACATGAAATAAATAATTTGTGAACAATGGAAATCTCACGGAATTAAAAGTGAGATAAGAAATCCCTTACCTTGTGTCAAACTTGACTCGTTTGTTCCATATTCTTAATAAATAATAAACTTATGTTAATTTATAATTAAATAATAACATTTTTCAAGTTTTTTATTCCTTTTATATCACTTATTACATTTTTATAACAATTAGTTAATTATTTGAGTTCATATCTGACATTTTCTCGTTGTTCAGATTTTGAGTTAAAAATGAACTTATTATAATTACAGTTTGTCCATGTGGTAAAAATTTCATTATCTCCAGAATGATATTAATGATTTAGATATCATATATACCATATATATCCAGTATATATATGTATTTGTAATAGTAAATTTCAATTGGAGATAAAAAAATAAATGCACCGTTCATGGAGACAGTAAGCCGTACGTACGCATGAAAGCTACTTTCATTTCAATTTGGTACTTTAATGGAATTAAAACATAATGATACATAGTTATATTATAATTACAGTATAATATAATATATAATAACATTAACTCTATCCTTTATACCTCCCACATATGGCATTAACGAGTCATATCACTTTGAGGGGGCGGTAGTCCACAGTTCCCCAAATGAAATTATCGTGTTACCCACTATGGAAGCAATAAAGGTATGATATAAATGAAAAATACAGAAGTATAAATAAAACATAAAAATAGTATATATAATATATAAATACAGTGTCATCTTAATGGCCACCATGAAAGGCAGTAGCAGATAATTGAACAATAATTGCTTAGTAAGTCGTTGGTTTTCCATCCACAGAAACAGTATGTCCTTTACCCATTAGATGGAGGTGTGGGTAAGTGTAGTTCTAATCCTTCTCATAAAAACATCCTAGTATATTGAGGATACTGGTTTTGTTATAAAATAAAGTAATAAAAAGAGATTAGGGGTTGGAGAAGTAAAATAAATGAAAATAAGATAAGAGAAACCCTTACCTTTAATTTGGGTAACTCCCTTTAGTTTGAACCAAAATCACTTCTTGAAGTGACTTATTCCTAAGAAAAAGCTTCTAGGTGGAATAAATTGATCTTGAGAGATTTTTTGTGCAGGTTTTGGATGATCCAAGGGGCTTTAGAGGTGTGTGGAATGTGTTAGATTTGAGGGCTTTTATATGTGGAGGAGGGTCTCATTAAAAAATTGTGAAACTATTATTTTAATATATAATTATTTCCAGTTTCTAAAGGTAAAAAATTTATTAAAGAAAATTATAAGATGAATAATGGCCGAAATAAATTCATCCAATAAGATTTGGATAGGTTTTTTATGTTATATTAATTTTTATTATCTTTTTTATTTAAATCATTTATTAATGAGGTAAATGCTGCAACATTTTTGTGTCATAAATAATTTAATTTATTTGATGTCTAAGAATAATAATAATAATACCATGATGTAGAAAATATTTTTATACTTCCAATGAATATTTATAGTAAAAAAGATATCTTATATATCCCTTTTAAAAAATTAATTTACTTGGAGATATTTGTTTGTGTCATTTTGGTCTTTACATTAAATTAACTAAAATAAAGTTTCATTATCACTCTTAAGTAGATCCATGGGGTCCCAAAATCAACCCAAAGATGAAAATGGTCGTCCATGACTATGAAAATAAGGTTTTGACAAGTGTTATGGTAATCTCATATTATTATGATATTCTCTTTACCTTGAATTACACTATTTACATTTAATTGCCGTAAATAAAAGTCAAAAGGTACTATTCACCAAAAATTATTTTCATCATATTGAACCAAATTTTACATAATAATAACAACAATGTATTCTGGATTTTTTAAATTCAATACAAATAAGCGGTAAAATTTCATTTAAATGAAAAAGTCAGTTTTTCACTACTACTAAGGGGTTTCACTATTCATCAAAAATTGAAGTTTTTCAGAAAAATACCAAAAATTCAGCCTAAGATATATTTGATATTATGAATTTAAAAATGATGTATATTTCACAAAATTTAAAACATATAATTTTCATTAATTATATTAAAATTAATTCCCATTGTAAAAACAAATAGCATGTTTTTAAGAAACAATATCTATCAAAAGATTGACAGTTGTCTATGTCCACTTTCAATGTAAAATTAATTTCAATGACCACCATTAGATTAAGTGGTGAAAATATAATTTAATTACACATTAAAACAAATTAAAAACATAATCTATCCATACAAATAATTTAGATTTAAAATTAGATTTGAATTAAAATACAGTATTTTTCACTATTCATTAAAAAATGAATTTTATCCGAAAAATACCACAATTTTACCAAAGGTCAATTTTAATATCCCAATTATAAATAAGAATTTTATATTGTTAAATAAGACATATAAAAGTGACCAAAACTAGATTTAATGAGGGTTCTCCATCAAAAGGCTGTAAATTGACCTTTTAAAGAATATTAGAGTATTTATGTATAAAATAAGATTCATTCACATTTTAAGCCTCTACAATTTATTTGATAAATGTAAAAACATTTACGAAAAATGCATATTCATATTTTTGTTAGTTTTGTTCATTCTCACAAATACAATGGTTAGATGGTAACTATCATTAAAAATAATAATAATATATTATTAGTGTGCAACGTAAGATTTAAAAGAAACCCATTGTTGCCTATCAGGTACGCCATAGAACATAAATCCCCTTTAGAGTAAATTTAAAACTTAATCCAAAAATATTAATAAATATTAAAATTTCATGTTCTTTCTTTACCTGTGATGTTACACAAAGAATGTAAAATAATAAATAATCATCAAAGGACTTGCTAATTATTATTAGGCCTTATTTGAGAGGTTTGTATTCCCTTACACTTTAAGCCTTATTAGGTTGGTGTTATGAAAAAAATGTTGATAAATAATGAACTGATGTATTAAATCATGATTTTTAATTAATGGTTGTTTGATTTATATTTATCAATACTTTTTAAAAATAAAAGAAAATACATTCCCTTCTAGAGGTAATGGGAGGGACTCACATGGAATTAAATAAATAATTTTAATAACACTACTGGAATGTTGTGTTTTACCAATGGTATTATAGCAATGGTTTGAGGAAACCATTGATATAGTGTAACAGAAGTAACATTTTCCAATGATTTTTTCAAACTGTTGGCAATGTGTATATTTTCTTATGATTTCTGAACGGTTTGATATAATCGTTGTCAAAAAACTATTTTCTCTATGGTATACCAATGGTTTTGATAAACCGTCGGTAAAGAGAAGCTTTCCCAATGGTTTTTAAAAACCATTGGTAAGGTTTTCCCCCAAATACCCAGTGCCCCCAGCTTCCAGTCGGCCCAATTGCAGACCTATTCCAGACCTCCTCCCTAAGTCTTCACGACCATAAATGACCTTCCAGCCAAAGATCCATCTTCAATCAAACAATTTTTTTCTACACTTCAAATTAGTAAGTGTTACCATAGTTTTAGTGTTCTTCCTCTTTTTATTTTATTTTTGATGTTTTGATTTCATCTCAATTATAGTTATTGTTGTTGTAGTACTGAACCCTTTGTTTATTTATATTTTTTTTCTTCTACACTTCATACATTGTAAATGGTATGTTTAGTGGGTTTGTTTAGTACAATCACAATTGGTTTGTTTTATGTTTTTTTAGTATGGTAAAGGGTTTGTTTTATGTTTGTTTTGTGTTTTTTAGTGGGGGTTAATGTATTATATTTAGTGGGGTTTTTTGTTTTTTTGTTTAGTGATATCGATAATGCATGATAGTTTGGTTGTCTTAATAAAGAAAATGATTTTAAATGAAAATACCCTAAGGGGGGTTGCAGGAGGGGTAGGGGTTGTCCATGTTTAGGGGCTATCCAGGTGGAGGAGGGTTGTTGAATGGGGCAGGGGGGCTATTTGGGTGTGGCGGAGGGGGATATGGGATGCCCCAAGGAGTTGTGAGGGCTATCTAGGGGGGTTAGTGTGGGGAGTCTAGGTGGGGGAGGGGGTTTCCAGGGAGGGGGTGGGATGTCCAGGTGGGGAGGGGGTGGCATTCTAGGTGGAGGGATGTCCAGGTGGGGTGGGGGTGGTGTGTTCAGGTTGGGGGGGTAGGGGATGCAGGGGAGGGGTGTGGGCTGTCTAGGGAGGGGGTGGGTTTTCCCTGTGGGGGGAGGGGGGAGATATCCAAGTGGGGGAGGCGGTATGGGCTGTCTAAGGATGGGGGGTATCCAGTAGGGGCATGGGATGTCCAGGTGGGGGGGTGCTGTCTAGGGGGAAGTTAGGGGGTGTAGGGGGGATGTAGGGGGGTGTGGGAAATCTAGGGAGTGGGTGGGTTGTCCAGGGGGTGGTGGTGGGTGGGTTATCTAGGTGGGGAGGGGGTGTGGGCTGTCATGGGGGGTGGGGTGGGCTGTCCAGATGGGGGGGTGTTCGTTTCCTAGGGAGGTGGGGGTGGGGGTGTGGGTTGTCAAGGGGGGTGTGGGCTATCAAGGGGGGTGGGCTATCCAAGGGGGGTGGGGTGGGCTGTCTAGGTGGGATAGGGTGTGTTGGTTGTCCAAGGGGGTTGGGGAATGTCTAGGTGGGGGGGGGGGTTTCCAAGTGGGGTGGGGCTGGTCTGTCCTGGGCACCTCATACCCCCTGGAAAACCCCCACCTCAGGAAAGCCCCCCACCCCTGGACCCCCTGACCCCCCCTGGACAGCCCCTAACTGTCGTGGATAGCCCGCCCTCCCCCCTGGACACCTCGTACCTCCTGGACAGCCCTGCCCACCCCTCGCCCACCTCCTCCCCCCTGTGGACAGCCCCCACCCCTGTGGACAGCCCACCCACCCCCTGGACACCCTGTACCCCCTAGAAAGTCCTGCCACCCCTGCCACCCCGTGGACAGCCTTCCCACCCCCTAGACACCTCATACCCCCAGAACAACCCCCCCCCCCCCCCGGAAAGGCCCCCCTCCCTTGGACACCCCGACCCCCTATAATTCCACGCCACCCCATGGATAGCACGCCCACCCCCTAGACATCTCGTACCCCCAAGACAGCCCCCCACCCCCACCTTGTGTACACCCCCCCCCCCGAACACCCACCCACCACCCCCCAGACACCCCCATCCCCTCGGACGCCCCCACCCTTGGAATGCTCCCCCAACCCCTTAACACCCCTAACCCCACTGGATAGCCCCACCACCCCCATCGATAGCCCGACCACCCCTCGTGGACAGCCCACCCACCCCCTAGACATCCTGCCCACCCACTGGACACCTAGTACCCCCACTCCCCAGAGAGCTCTGCCACCCCCATGGACAACCCACCCACCCCATGGACACCTCGTACCCCCTGGAAAGCCTCGCCCACCACATGGTCACCCCGCTCACCCTCTTGGACTACCCAGCCACCCCCTAAACACCCCTTACCCCCTGGACAACACGACCACCACCCGTGGGTAGCCTGCCCACCTGGACACCCCCCTAGACAGCCCCCCACCCCCTGGACACCTCCGACCCCCTGGACAGCCCCGCACTCTCTGGACACTCCCTCACGTTTGGGCAATGTATGTGATCATTCAAATTATATAGTAAAATATAAAATTTATTTGATCTAAAATTTACTCCACTCCTAAATAATTCTCCTCCACAAGTGTACATGATCTTGCACACCCATGTATAGTTCTTCAAATATATTTTTTTATAAATATAGTATTTTTTGTCTTTTACATTACGATTCTCATATACAGTAGTGTGTCATTTGTTGTTTCATATAATTTGAACAATTCTCATTTACATAAATATATTTTCGATGAAACTTCTGACTTATTGAATTGATTTTGACAGAATTACATATAACAATTTATTTTTATAGAATGGATAGAAGTTAGACGTATGAAAATGATCGGATCTCAAGTGATTATCAAAACAATTTGGAGATCTTTTTAGATTTTTCATTTCACAATGCTTCAGATAGGGGTTGCATACACTTCCCATGTTCCAATTTTATTAGTAGACCTAGGTTGAGTCGTAAAGAAGTCAGGTACCACATAACAAAATATGGTTTCCAAGAAAACTACTATATGTGGTTTCACAATGGGGAGAAAATGAAATCTCAAATAGGTGATGATCCAAATGAGAGGACTGGAGTGGAGAATTTATTATATGGCCTATTTCCTTTTATTCAACATCATGAAAAAAAAAAGGATTATGACCTAAGAAGACGTAGATATTATCACACATGATGCATCTCATGAAAATTATGATGTTGTAAGGGTGAAAAAATTGAATGATGGTGCCACGACTTTTGTATATAGAAAGTGAAATAAAATGAAAAAGCAAGATTTTTTAATCTGATTGTTTCATAGGAAAACAATGTATGGGATTTCTAATATTGAAATCAATTACATTCATAACTTCTTGAAGGATTTACTTCCAGATGATGTAGATATTACCTCAAACCACTATATGGTACATAAGTTAGTTGAGGAACTTCGATTTTCAAGAAAAAAATTCATGCTTTCCCAAAAGAATGCAGTTTATTCTGGTAGGAAACCGCTGAACGAAATGACTGTATAAAATGTGGCAAATCTCACTAGAAATCAAAATCTGAGGTAAAACCATCTTGTGTGCCAAAAGAAGTAATTTGTCACTTTACATTGATCCCCATGCTCCAAAATATTTTTATGTCTGGTGAAATATCAATAAAAATGAGATGGTATGATACCGAGAGAAATAAGACTAATGATGAGTTGGTTCACCCTGTAGATGGATTTCCATGGAAGGGATTTGATGCTCAATATCCTAATTTCGCAGCTTACATGCGTAATGTGAGGCTATGTCTTTCATATGATGGTTCTAATCCATTTGGACAGATGCTTACTTCATACAACACATGTCCAGTTATTATACACATTTCTAATTTTCCCCCATGGTTGTGTATGAGAAAACATTTTACTTTACTTTATATACTCATATCTGTCCCTTCAGATCCCGTCATTGATATGGAATTATAAATGCAACCTTCAATAAAAGAGTTGAAACATCTTTGGGATGTGGGTGTGCGCACATATGATGCATATTCAAAAGAGATATTTTAGATGTGTGTGGTGCTTATGTGGACGATCAATGATTTTGTAGCTTATGCAATGATGTCTGGATGGAGGAAAAATGGAAAACTATCATGTCTTGTTTGTGTGAAGAATACATGATCTAGAAAACTGAAACATCGATGGTGTTTTAGTTTTATGGGACATCGACGATTCTTTCCAATGGACCATCCATAGAGAAATAATCGTCAAAGATTTGATAATACCATAGAGATAGATGATCCACCTCATTGTATGTTTGAAATTTATGTCCTTAATGAATTGAATGATTTTAGTTTTTCATTTGGGAAGGGTCAAAAGGAAACTAAAAGAGAAAGAGTGATTCAACTTAAACCTATTACAATTGGAGGAAGAGGAGTATGTTTTTTGATTTGACTTATTGGACAACCAATTTGTTACGTCATTTCATAGAAATAATGAACATTGAAAATAATATATGTGAAATGTTGCTTTTGATACTTCTAAAAGTTATGGGAAAGACAAAAGATGATTTACTATCTCGACGTGAATTGGTTGATTTGGGAATCAGACTAGAATTGCATCTTGTGCATTTAATGAAAATAAATGGAAAGTTCCATGTGCTTCTTATGTGATGACACATACGGAAAAATACAATTTCTGGAAGTATTAGAGACTATTATAGTTCTTGATGGCTATTCAAGCATCATATCTAAACATGTCAACAGAATATATTTGAAGCTAAAATCATTGATGACTCATGATTATCATGAGATTTTTCATGAGTTGATTCCAATAGAAAACCATCATCTTTTTTTCAATAATGTAAGGGTAAATGTTATTCAGTTCTGCCATTTTTTTAAAGATATTTTTTCCAAGAAGTTGTCCAAGAATTTCTTGCAAAAATGTTGACAAATGCCCCATTAATTTTGTGCGAGTTGGAGAAAATATTTCGTACATAATTTTTCACGTGCATTCTGTATCTAACTATCCATATTCCAACTGAAATACTTCTCAGAGGACCGTTTTCTTATCATTGGATATATCCAAAGGAAATAAATATTTACACATTAAAGTCTTATGTCCAAAATGGGAATCATCCTGAAGGTTCTATCGTGAATGGTTACTTGGATCAAGACTGTCTGGATTTCTGCTAAATGTATTTGTCTGATCTTACTACAAGAATGAAAAGAACATTGATAAATGAAGAAAAACAATATGTGAAAATTGAGCCATGTTTCCATCACATCTTCAAACAATAGGAATTCTTGGATCATATACATTGAAGACATTAAGCCTTGAAGAGCGGGAGATGGCACATCGCCTAGTTTTGTTCAACTGTGATTTTTTCGATGACTACATCAGGTAACTGAATTGAATATATATATATTACATATATATCTATTAAACTATATATATTTTTTATCTAAAGGTAACATAAAATAATTATTAATCGAAATCATCTTTCTTTATCATTGAGAAAGAAAGATACTTTTCATAGAAAAGTGTTTCCTGCTTGGTTAAAATTGAAGGTAAAAATATTAGTGTTTACAATAATTAAATCAATATTTAATTAAGTTTAATATTCATTTATATTGAAGGTATTGAGTTTGTCTCCTGAATCTGTTTCTGAGGAAATAAGAGCTTTGGATTTTGGTCTGAATATTGTGGTTTTTGACTATAAATCAATTGTTATGAAGGGGTAAAAAATTATTTACCCTGAATGAGAGAAGAACATGAGATAACATCATGATGGTGTTAGAGTTATTTCCACAACATATTGTTATTCCATTGCATCAGATAGTAGGCCAGGATTTGAAAATGTGGGTTATTATGGAGTCGTTGAAAAAATAATAATGTTGGATTATTACTCTCATGGACGAGTCACGATGATCAAATGACATTTGTTTGATTCGATGATGAGACATGGAACATTTATTGATGATTTTGGATTTTGATTAATTAATATGACTTGCACTCTTGCTACCGAAGAACCATATGTATTGGCATCATTGGCTAAAAAAGTATTTTATGTCAAAGACCAACTTCGACCAAAATTTGGTGTCATAGTAGAAGTAATTCCATGATATATTTTTGATGGTGGTGATGATGGAATTGACACCATCCCAACTACCATTGGAACCAATCCATTTATCTTTTATGATGACTCCAATAGCTCAATTTTCAGAGTTGACTGTGAACCTGAAGATATGGTGGGAAATATTTAAAACCATGCATTCAGTTTCTCAATTTTTCTGGATTACCTAGATTTGGGATTGTTGGAATCACCTGTTTTGATAATCCCAAATCATGCTTAAACATTAATTATGATGTATTAAACCTTTGCATTAATCTTATTATTCTATGCTTAAACGTATTTTATTCTAAACAGTTCATATTCTTACTCTCATAACTTTACTGTAACAGCTTACATTAGCATTTACATAAGTTTGGTATTGTTACCTACCAGTCAGAGTTTTATTTTCAAAGTCACAGATACAGTTAACTGTCACCTTAAGTTACTGTTGCAAGAAGTTCACAGTTACAAGGTTACAGTCGAAGAATAATACAAGCTTACAGTTACAAGTCTACTGCTATCTATTGTCAAAGCTCACAGATGAAGGTCACAGTTACAAGACTTCTGTTCAAAGTTATCTCTGATCAAGTTCACAGTCGAACAAGTCTACAGTTGGCTCAAGTTCACAATCGAACAAGTCTACAGTTGGCTCAAGTTCATAGTCGAACAAGTCTACAGTTGAAACAAGTTCGCAGACGAACAAGCCTACAGTCATAAGTCTACAGTCAAGGTTACAGTTAGACAGCTTCTGTCTACTAAGTCTACAGATGATCGAAGTCTACAGTTGACAAAGGTTACAGCTCTACAAATTTGATGTTACAAGTCTACAGTTAGAAAGGATACAGCTACATGGAGTAAAAGATATTATTGCAAGCCTACAGACAGCAAGCCTTTCGTTGAAGTCAGCAGTCAGAAGGAAGTCCACAGTTGGAAGACCACAGTTGAAGTCAACAGTGACATACATTCTCGACTCACTGTTTTAATTTCTTTATTTCCTACATTTAATCTATCTAACGGTCATATCATACATTTTGATGATTTGTCAAATATCTGATAAAGGTTGTCGGATGTCAGGAACCCGTACCTCGTACCTGCTGAAAAGAAATATTTTCTGTTCCCTGTTGGGAGATAAATACGAGAAGACTACGCTGCCCAAAAAGAATGCGAACTAGAGAAGTGCGTGTGGACGAAATATACCAGAATCACAAGAAGATAAAAACGAGCTCCATCAAGAACACAGAGAAGCATATAGACAATCAAGTATACTCGAGAAGTGTTCTGTGCATACAAGAAGAACCCTGAAGAACTTCATCGACTACATTCTCACTACCTGTGAACCTGAAGCATACGACACTCTGTTTCTCAAACAGAAACGAGAAGAGGACTCAAACTCTCTTCTGATCGAATACAAGAGCTACACTGAGATCACCAGAACCACTTCTAAACTCTACATCTCTTGTTCTATGATTTATTCTACATTTTGAGCAGTGTGTGTTATCTGCTGTATAAAACACACACACTGACTCCTGTGCTTTCACTGGAGGATCTGTAAATCCTCAGCAAATCATTTTGCACTCCATTTCCCACGAAGAACTGTGGTAGAGGTCTTGTGACCTGGACAGCTTGCTGCTGTTGTTTGTTTTCCCACGAAGAACTGTGGTAGAGGTCTTGTGACCTGGACAGTGTGTTCACTGTTGTTAACCCCGATCCAGGGTGTGGATCATTCTTATATAAAATTTTGAGAGGACTAAGTCTCGGCTTGAGACTGAACCTCTTGGTTAATTTTCTGTGCTTATAGTTATACTCTAAATCCATACTACATATTTATTCCATATTCCGCTGCTATTACTTTGAAATATAATCTATCTTCAAAGCTACATTGACAATTAAATTCGCAAGTGTTTATATTTGTTATAAATCAGTAAGTTAGTTTCAAAAGTTAATTTAATCATAAGATTAAGTTAACTGAGAATTAATCAATCTTTGAGAAACTAATTGAACCTTTATAATCTATATAAATTCACTACAGTTTAATTTGTTTTTGAAATTGGGGGATTTTAATAGAAATTTTTTTTAACAGAAATTTTAATTGGAACTCAATTCACCCCCCCCCCCCCACTTGAGTGTCCACTCCGACCAACATTTGGTATCAGAGGTTGTGTTTATCTCTGTTATACTTGCTCAAAGATTTATTTTAACTCTCTGTTTTTAAACTGTGATTGTAGTTTTATCTAAAAGATCTTAAATTTCTGTTAGTTCTAAATTTTATCTCTTTAAAACATTTTCTAGAATTTCCTTATGGATAATAGACTAGAAGGTGCTGCTACTAACAGGCCACCCTTCTTTAATGGTGTGAATTATGCCCAATGGAAGCTCAAAATGAAAATTCATTTGGAATGTATGGGTTTTGATATTTGGACTGCTATAGAGTCTCAATACAAGATTCCAGAAACTGAAAGAATAACTTGGGATGAACCTACTAAGGTAGCTTACAATAATAATTGTAAGGCTGTGAATGCTCTCTACTGTGCTCTAGGAGATGAGGAGTTCAATAGAATTTCTGCATGTAAAACTGCTTTTGAAATCTGGGACACCTTAGCTGTTTCTCATGAAGGAACAACTAATGTCAAGGAAATGCGGTTAAATACTTATACTATCAAATATGATAACTTTAAGATGAAAGCTGATGAACCTATTTCTGATATGTATCTCAGGTTTAATGAGATAGTCAATACAATGAGCTCACTCGGAAAGATTGTTCCAGCAAAGGAGCAAATCATGAGATTATTGAGATGTATGCCTGACAGATGGAGAGGCACATCCGTTTCAATTAGAGAATCCTGTGATATTGGAACTTTTCCTGTCAAAGAGTTAATTGGTAAGCTGATGATGTAAGAAGAAGAGCTAAAGGTGAATAAAGAGGAAGATGAGGAACCAAAACGAAAATCTGTAGCTTTTAAGTCTACTGCATCAAAGAGCAAAGACAAGGAGAAAGTGCATATACCAACTGAAAGCTCATCTAGTGAAGACTTAGATTCTGACAGTGATGCCGAGATGGCACAAATAGTAAGGAGATTCAAGAAGTTCTATAGGAAGAAGAAGTTCTTCAGAAAACCAAACTACAAGGGTAAGTATGATAGACAAGGTAAGTGGAAGAAAGATTGGAAGAAAACTGATAAAGAAGAAGACATAGTTTGCTATGAATGTAAAAGGAAAGGACACATCAAAGCTGACTGTCCTAAGTTAAAATTCAAGAAGAAATATGAGTACAAGGACAAGAATTATAAGAAAGCTATGAAGGCCACTTAGAGTGCTTCAGAAGACAGCACAAGTGAATCAGAGTCCAGTGATTCTGAAAGAAATCGTGCTAATATGTGTTTCATGACAAACACATCTTAGGTAACCTTAGACACTCCCACTCTAAACTCTTATTATTCTGAAGGTGAAGCAGAATCTGGTTCTGATTCTGAAAATATGTCTAAAGATGAATTGATTGAATACTGTAATATGCTGGAAGAAACGTGTAATGAACTAAAGGATAAATATAAGTCTTTAAAGAAACATCATGCTCTTACTGCAAGTGTCAAGTCTGCACTTGATGTAGAAAAAGAGAAAAATGTTCAATTATTAAAGGAGAATACAGAACTGAAACTATCTAATGAACAACTTAGAAAGGACTTAGAAACATTCACAAATGGAAAAGATACTCTAACCCAACTTCTAGGAAAGCAAGTTTCACCTAAGTATGCTACTGGCTTGGGATACCAACCTGGACAAAGACAGTTTACTAAAACCCGATTTATTAAGTCTGGAAAAAATCCTGCTAGTTCCAGTTTTGGAAATTCGTATGCCTCAACTGGTTATTTAAATAGTTGTAGATCAAATAAAGTATATCTCTCTAAATCTGTTGCATCTATTAATTGTATGGGACCCATAAAACAAATCTGGGTACCTAAATCCTTGATTGCTAACATATCTGGACCCAAGAAAATCTGGGTACCAAAGTCATTTCCTGTCTAATCTGTTTTGTAGGAAATCTGTTTGAAAAGCAATTACAAGAAGGTATGGTACTTAGACAGTGGATGTTCAAGACACATGTCTGGAGACTATTCGTGCTTCAAAAGCTTAATAAAGGTTGATGGAGGATATGTCACTTTTGGTGATAACTCAAAAGGAAAAATCATCGGCTTAGGCCAGATTGGTAACACTGACTCAGTATTAATTTCCAAAGTTTTATTTGTTGATGGACTTAAGTACAACCTACTTAGCATTTCTCAATTGTGTGATGATGGTTTCAATGTCAAGTTTGAAAACAATTCTTGTGATGTTTATAATTCCAAAAATGCTTTAATGTTTTCTGCCTTAAGAAATGAAAATGATTATGCTGTTGACTTAAACACTTTAGCTTAACATAATGTTACTTGCTTAAATGCTTTTCATAAAGAGTCTTGGCTGTGGCATAGGAGATTAGGACACTGCAACATTCACTCACTTAGAAAACTCTCTAAGAAACACCTAGTTAGAGACCTACCTAAGCTTGAATTCCCAAATGACAAAGTGTGCAATCCCTGTCAAAAGGGAAAACTACACAAAGTTTCTTTTAAACCAAAGAAAGAAGTTTCAACTTCTCAACCACTTGAACTGGTTCACATGGATTTGTTTGGACCATCAAGAATTTCAAGTCTAAATGGGAAGCACTATGTCTATGTTCTTGTAGATGACTTTTCTAGATATACTTGGGTATATTTTCTAGCTCACAAAAGTGAAGCTTGTTCTTACTTTGTTAAATACTCCAAGTCTGTAGAAAATCTTAGTGGACTCAAGATTAAGACCCTAAGAAGCGATCATGGTCGTGAGTTTGAAAATCAAGATTTTGAATCTTACTGCTCACTCAATGGCTATTCTCATAACTTTTCTGCCCCTAAGACACCCCAACAGAATGGTGTAGTAGAAAGAAGAAACAGAACCCTGCAAGAAATTGCTAGAACCATGCTCAATGAATATGACCTGCCAATTTACTGTTGGGCTGAAGCTGTTAATACAGCATGTTATGTCATTAATAGAGTCTTGATCATACCTGTTCTAAAGAAAACCCCTTATGAGTTGTGGAATAATAGGAAGCCTAAGGTTAATTACTTTAGAGTTTTTGGTTGCAAAGTCTTTATTCTGAATACTAAAGATAATCTTGATAAATTTGCTCCAAAAAGTGATGAAGGAATTTTCCTAGGTTACTCTATGTCTAGTAAAGCCTATAGAGTGTTCAATAAGAAAACCAAATGTGTGGAAGAATCTGTTCACATCAAGTTTGATGAGACTGATCCACATGAATCTAAAACTTCTCTTGAAGATGTTGAAGAAGACTTATCTGTTCTGGACCTAAATGACAAATCTAAAGAACTTGTAATTAAAACATCCAGTTCTGGACTTTTTCCAGAATCTTCCTCTGTGGAACCCGAACCTATAAATGAACCTGAAATCTCTAGTCCAACCTTTACCAAATCAACTAGGATTCTAAAGAATCATCCTTTAGATGCTGTTGTTGGTAATCTTGATAGAGGAACACAAACTAGAGCTTCTCTAAGAAATCAGGTTGAACATCAAGCTTTTCTTTCACAGCTTGAACCCAAAAATGTCAATGATGCTATCAGTGATGAATTCTGGGTAATGTCTATGCAAGAAGAACTAAATCAGTTTGAAAGAAACAAAGTTTGGGAATTAGTGGAAAGACCTAAAGACACTCTTACCATAGGCACTAAATGGGTGTTTAGAAACAAAGTTGATGAGTTTGGTAACATAATCAGAAACAATTCTAGGCTAGTTGCACAAGGGTATAATCAGGAAGAAGGAATAGACTATGAGGAAACCTTTGCACCTGTGGCTAGACTAGAGGCCATTAGGATATTACTTGCTTATGCTGCTCATCTGAATTTCAAACTATATCAAATGGATGTTAAAAGTGCTTTTCTAAATGGATATATAATTGAGGATGTATTTGTGGAACAACCTCCTGGTTTTACAAATCCCCATTTTTCTAATCATGTTTTTAAACTATCTAAAGTTTTATATGGTTTAAAGCAAGCTCCAAGAGCTTGGTATGATAGGCTCAACTCTTTTCTTATTTCGAAAGGATTTACTAAAGGGATAGCTGATCCTACTCTTTTTATTAAATGGATTTCTAAAGATGTCTTAATAGTACAAATCTATGTGGATGATATTATTTTTGGATCTTCTAAAAATTCTTTATGTGTTGATTTTTCAAAAATAATGCAAAATGAGTTTGAAATGAGTTTAATGGGAGAACTCAAATTTTTCCTTGGATTTCAGATCTTTCAAAATAAAAATGGTATTATTTTGAACCAAAGTAATTATATTAAAGATCTTCTAAAACGTTTTTCTTTGGATGGCACCAAAGGCAGTGACAGACCTATGAGCACCACTTGCAAGTTGGACAGTGATGAAACTGGTGAACCAGTGGATCAAACCAATTACAGAGGTATGATAGGTAGTCTACTGTACCTTACTGCCAGTAGACCTGACATCATGTTCAGTGTATGCATGTGTGCTCGGTTTCAAGCCAATCCAAAAGAGTCTCATTTGACTGCTGTTAAAAGGATTTTCAAATATCTAAAACATACTCCCAATTTGGGATTATTTTATCCAAAAGGACAATCATTTGATTTATTAAGTTATTCTGATGCTGATTTTGCTGGATGCAAGTTGGATAGAAAGAGCACCTCTGGAAGATGTCACATTTTAGGCAAGTCACTAGTATCTTGGTGTAGTAAGAAGCAGAATTCTGTTGCATTGTCTACTGCCGAAGCTGAGTATATAGCTGCTGGTAGCTGTTGTGCACAAATCTTGTGGATGAAACACACTTTACTAGACTATGGATATCAATTCAAACATGTCTCTATAAGGTGTGACAATACAAGTGCTATTAACATTTCTAAAAATCCAGAATCTCATGCTAGGACAAAACATATTGATGTGAGACATCACTTTCTGAGGGATCATTATCAAAAAGGTGATATCACTCTTGAGTTCATTGGCACTGAACATCAGTTAGCTGATATTTTTACAAAGCCTTTGAATTCTGAGAGACTAAGTTACATCAAACATGAGTTAGGTATGATTAATTATAGCACAGTTGAAACCTCACAGTTGAAACCTCACAGTTGAAACCTCACAGTTAAACCTCAGAGTTGAAACCTCACAGTTAGACCTCACCGGTGTACCTCACTGTTACATCTCTCTGTAGTCCGTTTCTCTGTTTAATCTTATTTTATTTTGCGGGAATTCGAACCGTTTCTTTTCTTTATTCTTTTATTTCTAAATCCCTAAATGATAAAATTGAGAACATCGAACATATCTCAATCCACTCATCTCGACCCTTGCTCTCTCAAGTCCTAAACCCTAAACCTTCAACCGAACCTCGAAACCTCATTCAGTTCCAATGGCCAGAACAAAGCGACCCCCGACTGTCAACGAAGATGCACCAATGCCAAAGAGGACTCAAGTCGAATCCAGTGGCACCGGGAACACCTCGATAAGACCTGTCAATCCACATCTGACTAAGAGAGAAATAGTTGCTGAGAAGGAGCTAAGTGAAGAGTGGATTCTATCGAGCAGATCATTAGTGCTGGCAGTGCTTAATGAGCAAGGATGGACCGAATGCTTCGCAAACAATAATGGACTGTACTACCCGAAGCTGGTGAAGGAGTTCTATGAATATCTACAGTTCGAGGAAGAGGATGATCTGCATAAACTGGTATCCAGAGTAAATGGCAATGAAGTCAGTTTTTCATCCGCTGAATGGGCTGCTTGTTTAAGAGTTCCTCATGAGGGTATTTACAACTACTATTTTGGAGAGGCTCCTCCAAACAGTAGAATCTTTGATCATGAGACGGCTCTGGAAGAACTGAAAGGAAATGGCACAGTAAGAAAGGTTATTGCTGTTGAAATGAATGGAGAGGACAGGCTTCTGTTTAAGTTTATTCAGCATGTACTGAGTCCTAGAAGAGGAGATTTTGCAACTCTGAAGCATCAGGATATTTACTTGATGTACTTATTAAAACATGGAAGGAAGATCAACCTTTGTAGGTTGCTGATGGCTCAGATGGAGGACATGATAAAGGCAAGCTCAAAATCAAGTGCCTTGTTTCATGCTAAACTCATTTCGGTTATGTTGAAAGTGAAAGGTGCAGCTGGAAGTCAGGAAGAGTTTATAGTAGCAAAGAACAGTGTATGTATCTCGAAAGTAATCTGCAAATTCATGAAGATCAGTTGGAATCCCTGGAGGAAATCATGGGTGAATGATGAGGAGAGAATCTACGAGAAATTTAGCCCTTCTACTCATCCCTCTAGACCGAGAGATAGGAGAGATCCAGGCATAAAGCCTGATGAGCCTGAACCTGTATACTCAGATGATGAACAGACTGCAGTAGTTGGTAACTCTGCAAGAGAGAACACTCCAATTGATGAAGGGAGTGATCCTGATACTACTCACAGTTCTGTCAGGATAGTGACGTTTGGAGCAGCAAGCCCTCCAAAAGAACTACCTAGTAGAGAACCTGTTCTAAGAGACAGTGAGACTGAGACTACAGAAGAAGAAGAAGAAGCATCTCAGTATTTTGTCAAGGACACCTCTGACGAGGATGATACAGTCGAAGAAAAAGAGGCTGGAACTTCAAATGAAAATCAAGAAACTGTTGCAGAAGAACTTAGTATGAGCCCTCTAATAGGGTATACATACAAGTCAGTGTCTGACCAGGAAACAGGAGTGGTCTCTACTACTGTTGTCATGGAAGTGGTTGATGACCCAACAGAGCAGGAGGCTAACCTCACTGCTGAACCTACAGAGAAAGCAAAAATGGAACCTTCTAGAGCTACAGAAGAGCACTTAGAATTACCCAGAGTTGAGCAGATAGTAGAAGGTGTTCAGGAAGGACCTCCAAGTGAGGGGGAGCATGTTGGTTCAGTCTCTGTACTGTTTGATATAGAAGGATGGACCTCAGATCCAGGATACATGGTGTTAGGACTCAATTATGAGGATTCAGATGAGGAAAACCAACCACCAAGAAATCCAGTCATCCTACCTAACAGCTCTCCAGTGTTAGAAACTGAAAGATTGGCCACCAAGGAAGACCTTGAATCCTTAAAGAATGAAATGAAGGAGACCATCAGACAATCTGTTGCTGAATTGAAGACCAGTCTTTTTGATGAGCTGAAAAATGTGGAACAATCCTTAGAATTATCTCTAGGATGTGTTGTGGGAAGTCCAATCAAAGAAGTAATGGATGAAATGAAAGTGTGCCACACTCAAATTGAAAGCTGGACTGGAGCAGTAGTGGCTCTCAGACAATCAGTTGCTTCTTTAACTGCCCTGAGCAGTTCTCAGACACAAGTGGCCAGTGAGATTCGATACATCAAAGAAGTGGTCAAGCAGTTTGTGGAAGTATTTGAGGCTTTCAAGAAATCAGTAAAAGAACACTTTAGCAATCAGGATGCTGTCATTCAGAAAGTGATTGGAAATCTGACTCAGTCTTTCAAGGAGACAGTGGCATTCTCAGTCAAGTCCCTTCCTTCATCTAGCTCTCCTGTGGACCTTGAGCAGTTTAGAAGCCTGCTCAGAGAAGAGCTTACTCAGGCCCGTGCAAATGAAACCTCAGACCTACAGATCCTTGCTACTTCTAGAGAAGTCAGTGGCTTTGTTCGTGAGCACCTGCAGGCTGCTACTGCTTCTCAGGAGGCCATCAAAAGTAAAGTGGATTATTACTTTGATCGGGTTTTCACCAAGCATCAGTTGAACAATCACTTCAAGCTCATGCTAGAAACTATGAAGCTGCCTCCTGTAACTCAAGCTTTCAAAGAACAAGTTAGCAAGCTACGAGAGTTGACCCCGGCTTTGGATAAATTCTTGGAAAACAAAGATGACTTCTTATCTGCCATGGACAGAGGAGGAAACATTATCATGGATTTCAGGAATCTGCTCCTACCTTTTCTTCATGTGGACTGCACACCTGTTATAGTTCCTCCTGCCCTACCTGTCTCCAACCCCAGTGGTTCTTCAGTAATGTCTCCTGCTGATGCCCTCAGAAGCCTTAGACCACTGATACCTCGGCAAGCTACTCACTACAGGCCTTCAGGAGCATCTGTTGCTGCCCCTCCAGACATTCCTGCTGCCATTCCTCAGCCTGTTGATCCTTCACCTCCTGCTCCATCTTCTTCTTCCAAAGGAAAAGATCCCTTACCTCCAGATGAAGAGGATTGAGTCTGTTTATGTTTTTTTTGATAGGGATCATGTATTCCCGTTTTGGGTCATGTACTGTACTCCTTATTAATACAATGTTTATTTTCTCTCTCTCTGTCTTTTTTTGTTAATCACAAAGGGGAGAAATGGGGAGAAATAGGGAAACTCAAGAGAGAAATGAACCTATACAAAGAGGAGAAATCCTTGCGGATTATACCTAATTTTTGTGCTCATATTGCTAATACTGTGGTTTGCACACTTCTCTCTGATACTTCTATATTTCATACTGACATAATTTGTGATTATCAAAAAGGGGGAGATTGTTGGAATCACCTGTTTTGATAATCCCAAATCATGCTTAAACATTAATTATGATGTATTAAACCTTTGCATTAATCTTATTATTCTATGCTTAAACGTATTTTATTCTAAACAGTTCATATTCTTACTCTCATAACTTTACTGTAACAGCTTACATTAGCATTTACATAAGTTTGGTATTGTTAGCTACCAGTCAGAGTTTTATTTTCAAAGTCACAGATACAGTTAACTGTCACCTTAATTTACTGTTGCAAGAAGTTCACAGTTACAAGGTTACAGTCGAAGACTAATACAAGCTTACAGTTACAAGTCTACTGCTATCTATTGTCAAAGCTCACAGACGAAGGTCACAGTTACAAGACTTCTGTTCAAAGTTATCTCTGATCAAGTTCACAGTCGAACAAGTCTACAGTTGGCTCAAGTTCACAGTCGAACAAGTCTACAGTTGGCTCAAGTTCACAGTCGAACAAGTCTACAGTTGAAACAAGTTCGCAGACGAACAAGCCTACAGTCATAAGTCTACAGTCAAGGTTACAGTTAGACAGCTTCTGTCTACTAAGTCTACAGATGATCGAAGTCTACAGTTGACAAAGGTTACAGCTCTACAAATTTGATGTTACAAGTCTACAGTTAGAAAGGCTACAGCTACATGGAGTAAAAGCTACTATTGCAAGCCTACAGACAGCAAGCCTTTCGTTGAAGTCAGCAGTCAGAAGGAAGTCCACAGTTGGAAGACCACAGTTGAAGTCAACAGTGACATAAATTCTCGACTCACTATTTTAATTTCTTTATTTCCTACATTTAATCTATCTAACGGTCATATCATACATTTTGATGATTTGTCAAATATCTGATAAAGGTTGTCGGATGTCAGGAACCCGTACCTCGTACCTGCTGAAAAGAAATCTTTTCTGTTCCCTGTCGGGAGATAAATACGAGAAGACTACGCTGCCCAAAAAGAATGCGAACCAGAGAAGTGCGTGTGGACGAAATATACCAGAAACACAAGAAGATAAAAACGAGCTCCATCAAGAACACAGAGAAGCATATAGACAATCAAGTATACTCGAGAAGTGTTCTGTGCATACAAGAAAAACCCTGAAGAACTTCATCGACTACATTCTCACTACCTGTGAACCTGAAGCATACGACACTCTGTTTCTCAAACAGAAACGAGAAGAGGACTCAAACTCTCTTCTGATCGAATACAAGAGCTACACTGAGATCACCAGAACCACTTCTAAACTCTACATCTCTTGTTCTGTGATTTATTCTACATTTTGAGCAGTGTGTGTTATCTGCTGTATAAAACACACACACTGACTCATGTGCTTTCACTGGAGGATCTGTAAATCCTTAGCAAATCTTTTTGCACTCCATTTCCCACGAAGAACTGTGGTAGAGGTCTTGTGACCTGGACAGCTTGCTGCTGTTGTTTGTTTTCCCACGAAGAACTGTGGTAGACTTCTTGTGACCTGGACAGTGTGTTCACTTTTTTAACCCCGATCCAGGGTGTGGATCATTCTTATATAAAATTTTGAGAGGACTAAGTCTCGGCTTGAGACTGAACCTCTTGGTTAATTTTCTGTGCTTATAGTTATACTCTATATCCATACTACATATTTATTCCATATTCCGCTGCTATTACTTTGAAATATAATCTATCTTCAAAGCTACTTTGATAATTAAATTCGCAAGTGTTTATATTTTTTATAAATCAGTAAGTTAGTTTCAAAAGTTAATTTAATCATAAGATTAAGTTAACTGAGAATTAATCAATCTTTGAGAAACTAATTGAACCTTTATAATCTATATAAATTCACTACAGTTTAATTTGTTTTTGAAATTGGGGGATTTTAATATAAATTGTTTTTAACAGAAATTTTAATTGGAACTCAATTCACCCCCCCCCCTCTTGAGTGTCCACTCCGACCAACAGGGATGTTAAGGATGGTTCTATTAAAATTGATTTAATATTGATTACAAATATGTTGTATCTTACTTGAATTTTATTTGAATTTTCAATGTTTATTGGTTGAAATTTTTATTTGAATTGCAATTTCTAATTTGGAATTGAACTGTATTTAAACATGAAAAACCAAAATTTATAACATGGTGAACATTTCAATGCTTCAACTGTGATTTGTATAAAATTTATATGACTCTAAGACCTCTCTTTAACATTTTACCAGGTAATTTACATGATGGTTTGTATTCTTCTGCAAAACATGTATTGAAACCCTCATCATCTACCTGAGATAAATAAATTAAATTTTTCCTTAATTTTGACATTTGCTTTTACACTTATGAATCGGGTATAATCAATGTTCCATTCTTTTAATATACTTATGACACTTAGTAAATAATCATCCTACTAAAAATTAAATTTCATTAATACATCTTGTATGATTTATTGGCTTCATTATATATTTTTTCAAGCTCACCTAAAACAATGGTTAGTTCAATTAACCAGGAATCCCCCTATTCCTTCACATTTATTTTGTTTTTTGGGTTAAAAATTAGTTATCCTTTTCAATTTACTTCCATATTTGTTTTCAAATGTAGGAAATTAAAATAGTTGAAGAGAGGGGGATAAAATAGATTATGGACAACAATCGTCGCATGACTGAGCTGGGGATTCCACCACTACTGCCTGCAGTGAGTATTTTTTATCAATTATCTTAATTCAAATTATATATAATGTCATGTGATTAATTTTTTTGAAAAATATATTCAGGATCCATCTATTAGGCTACAGTTATTTGATGAGAATCCTTGTAGTGGTCCTAGTACTCAGGGTTTTCGTACGAGGGGGTGGTACTGGAGCTAGACGATCTGGTCGGCATACCCGATTAGACCCTTCCCCTCCTACTGACATACCATCCATCCCAAATTCGGATCCCGGTGTTCCGTTAAGGACACACGGGAAATTTAGGCCCCCCATGTTTTCACCACCATTTACATCTGACCCTTCTCACCCATCTGTACCATATCCAATTTTGATTCCCACTCCCCATCCAACATTTGGTAAGCCATTCCTGTCATCTTCTTTTACTACTGCTTTGATCTCTCCTGGATTTTATATTCCATCTTCTTTGACTCTTACTCTTCCAGAGTCTATCCTTGCGGAGCATACATTGGTACACACTCCATCTTTACAAGGTGTTCCTTCAGTTTCTGTGCATCTAGCGGCGCCCATTGATCAAACTACCGCAACTATACTTATACAACCCTAACAAATTGTTACACCATTATTTATTTTCATTATAACATGTATTAATAAAAAATTTGTTTCTATTTCATAACATATACACCTATTGTTAGGTGGTGGGGTGGGGGAGTACACACATGCATTCGGTGTGGAATAGCTTCATGTAGTTGATGGTGGACTAAAATGAAGATAGTCAGATGATTGAAAAATCAGGGCAGCAATGTTGGAGTTTTTTGGTGACATTTCCAAATACTTTGACATCATTCTGGTCAGCCCTCTCTCATGGAGATGGCTGCCAAATAATATAAAGGATAAAGCCTGGGTAGAGATATGGGTAAAAGAATCTATTTTATTTAATGCAATATATTACTTTTTGTAATTATATGAATTAATATTTGGGTGTCAGCTGCGGTTTAATTTCCACGATGGTGAGGGTGAATTACCAGCACGTCTAAAGTATTTAGGCAAGCATTGGGGAGGTTATAAGAATGATTTGTACATTGGATGGCATGCTAGAGTGGGCACAGAGTTAGAGGTGGTCCCTGTCATGGATGATTTTCCATTAGATTAGTACCGAAAGATGATTACTCATTGGATGACTAGCCAATTTATTTTATTAATCAAATTAGAGGTACTTAAATTAAAATTTTCATGATTTTAGTTAACACTAATTATTAGAAATTTATTTAGGATGACCTTAGAAAAAATAAAATAAAATTAATGCCAAGAAATACATCCACACATTTGGACGTACTATGAATCCAGATCATGAGAGACAATAGGTATGATAATTTATAATCTTTCTTTTAGACCTTCACTTTCTATTGCTTCCTCCATAATTTATTCGATTGCTAAAGTTGTTATACAATTTTAGTTATTTAATTACTATTTTTTTGGTATCCTATTTTTAATTATGGTTTCATACATTCAATGTCATTATAGATGCATAAATTGAATATAGAAGGATGGGTGCATCGAGAAAAACTGGTGTGGTCGAGTAGAAAGAAGAAATATGGAATTGAGGTTAATGATCCAACTCAGCAGCATATTGTAATTTTTACTTTGTAGATTTAAAATTATAATCTCTATTTTGTAACATAATAATCTATTTATATTTTTAACAGACTGCTTTAGTGGCCCATGAAGCCAAGGAACCTAACAATTTTTGGCCAAACAATCACTTACATCATGTGTTGTGAGATGAGCACCCTGGTAGAGTACGCTGTCGAACTAGGAAGAGTATAGTTACGATGAGGTATTGTCCCTCCTCAGGTACGATTTGTAGTCAAACTTAGATACACCAAGTTAGGGTATAGGCAGAACAGGCTGAAAAAACAGCCACAGAGATGGAAGAATAGTTTGCTATGGCAAATACTGCATTTATGAAACTGATAGAAGAATTATGTCCAACACTTCCACTAGAGGCCATAACTGCTTGTGATTAATATATTTCATCAATGAATTCTATATATGGTGCACCAGGTGGTAGTTCTAGTGGTGGTTGAGATGATGGCGAGGAGGAGGCTGAGGCAGAGGAGGAGGAGGGCGAGGAGGTTGCCGAGGCGGAGGAGGAGGGCGGGGAGGAGGGCGATGAGGAGGTCGAAGAAGAGTGCGAGGGCTATGAGGAGGGTGGGGATGATGATGGGGATGATCATGAGGATGATGTTGAGGGTGAAGATGATGGTGATGATAGTGATTGTGATGAAAGAAAAATTGATCTGTTACATTTTTTCTGATATTACGGACCTTTTATGTTTATTGATTTGTTGTGCCTGAATATATGTGTGATTAGGTAGGTCACATTATCTTTATTTTTTATCTATTTTAATTAAATTTTAATTTTTTAGTGGAATTTAGAAAATTGAATGTCTGATTAGAAGTTGAAATATTGAAATTATTTTTATAACCGTGAAATAATTTTCATAGAAAATATGTAAATACCATCCCATGTGTCTAGGACAGCCCCCTAGATAGCCCCCTGGACTGCCCCCCCCCCCCCCCCCGGACACTGGACAACCCCCACACTCATCCCTAGACCCCAAACAGCCCCCACCCTCCCCCCTAGACCTTGAATAGCCCCCCTCCTCCTTGGACCCTAGACAGTCCCCACCATCTGCCCTGGACCCCAGACAGCCCCCAAACAGCCCCCAGATAGCCTCTCGGATAGCCCCCCAGAACCCCCCCCCCCCCCCACCCCCACCCCCCACCCTCCTCCCTAGACCCCAGTGAGCCCCCCACCCTCCTCCGTGGACCCCAGATAGGCCCCCCTCTCTGTGGACCTTGGACAGCCCCCACCATCCTCCCTGGACCCAAAACAGCGCCTAGATAGCCCCCCGAACAACCCCCCCTGACAGCCCCTACTCACATCCCTTGACCCCATATAACACCCCGGACAGCCCCCACCATCCTCCCTGGACCATGGAAATCACGCCTCTTCCTTGGACCCGGGACAGCCCCCACCCCCTTTCTGGACCCTAGATAGCCCTCGGACGGCCCCCCGAACATCCAACCGGACATCCCCCCAGATATCCCCCCCCCCCTCGGTCCTCCCTAGACCTTGGACAACCACCACCCTCCTCCTTAAACCTCTCCCCCCCCCCCCCGCCTCCTTGGACCTTGGACAGCCTCCCACCATCCTTCATGGACCCTAGAAAGGCCCCCAGACAATCCCCCCACCCTCCTCCCTGGACCCCAAACAGCCCCCTAGACATCCCCAACCCTCCTCTCTGGACCCCAGACAGCCCCCTCCTCTCTGGACACTAGACAGCCCCCACCCCCCAATATCCCCTTCCTCCTTGGACACTGGACAGCCCCCACCCTCCTCCCAGGTCCCCAGACAGCCCCCAAACAGACCCCACCCTCCTCCGTGGACCCCAGACAGCCCCCACCCTCCTCCCTGGACCCCAGACGACCCACGACCTGACATCTGAACATTGGGAAAGAAGAGATTCGACGTATATAAAACATCACGACAATTCATGAAAATATAAGGACCACCTACCTTGATTCTGGAGACAATCGCACTCTTGATTCAGCGTATTGGATCCCAATCTAAGCTCTCTTTAAAATGGACATGAATTTATGTAAAAAAAACTAGCTTGCGGAAAACCAACCAAACATATTTGTATGGTTTTGATACTTTAGAATAAGGATCCATGGGTCATTTTTGATGTGTACGAGTTAACCCAGCCTCAATCTGAGATAAATTGTAGCTGGTACCACTCAAAGTGTCTCACTTTTTTTTGAAATGGACAACATTTTAAGTGAAAACAAAAACTAGAATAGGGAAAACTGACCAACCGCATTCATATTTTTTTGATACTTTAGGACAGGGATCCATTGGTCATATTTGATGTGTATGAGTCAACCTTTCCTCAATCTGAGGCACGGTGTCAACAGTACCACTCCAACAGTTTCACTTTTATTTGAAATGGACAAGATTTTATGTGAAAACAACAACTTGCATACGGAAAAACAAAAAAACACTTTTTTATTGTATTTATACTTCAGGAAAACGATCCATGGGTCATTTGTAATGTGTATGAGTCTACCCCGTCTCAAATTGAGGCATGGTGTGGCCAGTAACACTCAAAGTGTCTCTCGTTTATTTAAAATGGACACTGTTTTAAGTAAAAACAACAGACATATTGAAATCTGAATAAACATTTTATGATTGTGTTGATACATTAGCACAAGGATACATTGGTCATTTTTTATGTGTACGAGTCAACCCCTCCTCAATATGAGGCACAGTGTGGCCGGTACCACTCAAAGTGTCTCGCTTTTATTTGAAATGGACAACATTTTAAGTGAAAACAACAACTAGCATATGAAAAAACAACCAAATGCATTCAGATTGTTTTTATACATTAGGAAAATGATCCATGGGTCATCTGTGACATGTATGAGTCAACCTCTCCTCAATCTGAGGCATGGTGTTGCCGGTATCACTCGAAGTGTCTTTCTTTTTTTTTAAATGGACACCATTTTAAGTAAAAACAATTGGCATACAGAACACCGACCAATCATATTTGGATAGTGTTGATACTTTATCACAAGGATCCATTATTCTTTTTTGATGGGTAAGAGTAAACCCTACCTCAATCCAAGGCACAGTGTGGCCAGTACCACTCAAAGTGTCTCACTTTAATTTGAATTTGACAACATTTTAAGTGAAAACAACAACTGACATACGGAAAACCGACCAAATGCATTAGTATTCTGTTGATACATTTGAAAAAATATCTGTGGGTTATTTCTGACGTGTATGAAACAACCTCTACTCAAACCAAGGCACGGTGTGGCCGGTACCACTCAAACTATCTCAATTTTATTTGAAATGGATAGGATTTTTGGTGAAAACAACAACTTGCATATGAAAAACATACCAAATGCATTTGTATTTTGATCATACATCAGGAAAATGATCCATGGGGCATATTTTAAGTTTAAAAGTAAACCCCGCCTCAATCTGAGGCACGGTGTGGCCAGTACCACCTAAAATGTCTCAAATTTATTTGAAATGGATAGGATTTTATGTGAAAACAACAACTTGCACACGGAAAACTGAAAAAACTCTTTATGATTGTTTTGATGATTCCAGACAATGATCTATGGGTCATTTAAGATGTTTACGAGTCACCCCCCCCCTCAATATGAGGCACAGTGTGGCCTGTATCACTCAAAGTTTCTCTCTTTTGTTTAAAATGGAAATTGTTTTAAGTAAAAATAACAGACATTAGGAAAACTAACAAAATGTATTGCGATTGTGTTGATGCATTTACAAAATGATCCATGCGTAATTCAAAACGTGTACAAGTCAACCCCACCTCAATCTGGGGCACGGTGTGGACGATACCACTCAATGTGTCTCACCTTTATTTGAAGAGGACTACATTTTAAGTGAAAACAACAACTGTCATACAAAAAACTGACTAAATGCATTCAGATTGTTTTTATACTTTAGAAAAATAATCCTTGGTTCATATGTGACGTGTACGAGTCAACCTTGCCTCAATCTGAGGTACGGTGTGGACATTATCACTCTAAGTCTCTTTCTTTTGTTTAAAATGGACACCCTTTTATGTAAAAAAACTAGCATACAGAAAACCAACCAATTGTATTTGGAGTGTGTTGATACATTAGCTAAAATATACATGGTTCATTTTAAAATGTACAAGTTAGCCATGCCTCAATATGAGTCACGGTGTGGCCGGTACCACTAAAAGTGTCTGCCTTTTATTTGAATTGGACAACATTTTAAGTGAAAACAACAACTGGCATACAGAAATCTGACCAAACGAATTCATATTCTGTTTATAATTTAGTACAACGATACATGGGTCATTTTTGATGTTTAAAAAAAAACCTCACCTCAATATGAGGCATGGTGTCGCTGGTACCACTCAAAGTGTCTCACTTTTATTTGAAATGGATGTGATTTTAAGTGAAAAAAACAACTTGAATATGGAAAAATGACCAAACACATTCGAAATCTGTTGATACATTAGGAAAAAAATCCATCGGTCATTTTTGACGTGTACAAGTTAACCTCACCTCAATACGGGGCACGGTGTGGCCGATACCCCTCAAACTATCTCACTTTTCTTTGAAATGGATAGGATTTTAAGTGAAAACAACAACTTGCATATGGAAAATTGACCAAATGTTTCTTGATTGTATTGATACATCAGGAAAATGATCCATGGGTCATTTCTAATGTGTACGAGTCAATCCCACCTCAATTTGAGGCCCGGTGTGTCTGATAACACTCAATGTTTCTTTCTCTTTTTTAAATGAAAATTGTTTTAAGTAAAAACAACAGACATTCTGAAAACTGACCAAACATATTCTGATTATGTAAATACATTATATAAATTATCCATGGGTCATTTATGATTTGTACGAGTCAACCCCTTCTGAGTCAGTGGCACGATGTGGTCGGTACCACTCAAAGTGTTTCACCTTTATTTGAAACAGGCAACATTTTAAGTGAAAAAAACAACCGGAATACAGAAAACCGATAAAACACATTCAGATTGTGTTGATACTTTAAGAAAACGATCCATGGGTCATATGTGATGTGTATAAGTCAAGAACTCCTCAATTCGGGGCATTGTGTGTCCAGTAACACTCTAAGTGTCTTTTTTTAAGTGGACACCCTTGTAAGTAAAAAAGAACTCGCATACGGAAAACCAACCAATCATGTTCGGATTGTGTTGAAACTTTTGAACAATGATCCATTGTTTATTTTTGACGTGCACGAGTCAACCCTACCTCAATCTGTGGCATGGTGTGGACGATACCACTCAAACTGTCTCTCTTTTATATGAAATGGACTAGATTTTTAGTGAAAACACCAACTTGCATACAGAAAACTGACCAAATGCATTTGGATTCTGTTGATACATTTGGACAATGATCCATGGTTCATTTGTGATGTGTACCAGTCAACCCGCCTCAATCCGAGGCACGGTGTGGCCGATACCACTCAAATTGTCTCACTTTTATTTGAAATGGATAGGATTTTAAGTGAAAACAACAACTTGCAAAAGAAAAATTGACCAAACTTATTCGGATTGTGTTGATACTTTAGCACAAGGATACATGGTCTAGCCTCACACAATCCACTTCTAATGTGAGGAACTCCTACCCCTATTCTAAAACACATTACATTTAATATGGAAATCCCATCCTCAAACAGTGGGTTCTAGGACCAAACCAAAGTCCCTTTGGGAATCCAATACCGAAGACATAATTGAATATTCATACCCACTACCCAAAATGGGGATTCATCTCACATCACACTGAGGAGACCAAATTACAATTACCACATAACCCCTGATTCCAATTGAAAAGTCTATGAAAAACATGTAGGCTATTCTGGCAACCCATCTCATCTGTCGAGATTGGACAATGTTTCCCACTAACACATCAGGAACCATTTATACATGGATACATAGTCATTAGAAGAATATAAACATCCCATGTGCTTTCTATAACTCATCCTAGGTCTAATCACATGACCACTACCATTTTCTATCTTATGGTATCAGGATCCATGTCCACTCTACCCAAGTTTTTCTATTGGTTTTAAGATTGTCAACCCAAGGAAATGAGTAAGAATCCCATTTTCTTCCAATAACATGTATGCTTTTCTCTTGTGTGTATTGGGGTTGTGGTTTGAGTGAGGAGTGGATTCTAAATTTTGAATACTGTTATGGGTGTTATTTATTTTCAATTCTAAATTTCTGAATTCTTATGTATTGGATTCTGGTTGTATTGGTAATGAATTATAAATTTTGAATACTGTTATGTGTATTGGATTTTGGATGTATTGGATTTTAATTTTGTGTTGGTGTTATGGGTGTTATTTCATTTTATTCTGGATGTATAGGATTTTGGATATATGGGATTTTGGATTTTTCTTTTTTGTTGTGGTTTGAGTGAGGAATGAATTCTAAATTTCTACATTTCTGAATTCTGGATGAATTTTAAACATCCCATTTAGGCTTTTGGATTCTAGTTGTATGTGTTCTTGCATGTCATGGAGAGTTTTAGGTTGGAGGTGGCTGCTAGTTATTGGCTACTATGGAGCTGCAGCATATGTTTACCAGCAGTTTTCAAAACCATTGGTATAACTTTGTGATGTATATTATAGCAATGGTTTTGTTATAAAAATTTATATAAACTTCTACCGATGGTTTTCAAACCCGCTGTTATATCTTTTGGATGTATATTGTATACTCAATACCAAGGGTTCTAAACCATTGGTATAAGGGTAACATATACTAACGATTTCACAAGTCGTTGACATATCTCTTACTTTAACACATATACAAATAGTTTACATAGAACTGTTTGTATAAGCCTATACCCACGGCTTACTTGGCCACAATTAGGGAAACCGTTGGTATATAATATACCAATGGTTTTCCATCCTTTACCAATGGTTCTGAACCTTTGGTAAATGGTAAAATTCCAGTACTCTAAAATAAAAAAAATTTCTTTTAAATGTTTCTAAAAATGAGAAATATATTTAATTTAAGATATTATATGTTCTACATGTCTTTATTTAATAATATATATATTAGTTATCAGGATATATTTACCATTATCTATTATGTAAACCCTCAGGTGAACCCTTTTAACATTAACCATGTTGAAAATTTCATTCCATTTTTACAATTCATTATGAAAAAACAATTTTTTTATCATTACTAAAATTTTAATATTCTAAATTCAAATATTCATAATATATTATTTGATTAAATTTTGAAGTGTGGAAAAAATTACATTAAAATGGGTTTGAAAAATTCTATAAAACCCAATTTTGGGAAATGTTTATTTTTGGAATAAAAATGATTTTAGAGAAAAAAACAATAATGTTGTTTAAAATGGAAGAAATTGGATTATTATAAATAATTGGATAATTATATTTAAATAAAACCAAATAAAATTAAAACAAAACCATTTAAAAACACGAATAAGATATAAACTGAAAAATTCATTTTGATTGAACAAAACAAATAAAAATATTTCTAAAAAAGTTATGAAAATATATCTATGTCAACATATATTAATATATTCACTTTATTAATTCATAACTATATAATTTTTATAGAAAAATGTTTTATAATATTTCCTTTTATTCTTATATGTTTATAATTTTATTAAATTTACATTTTTTATAATATTGGTATTTTTAACTATTCACACACAATCAAATATTTCTAGTCAACTCAATAAATTGTCATAATAAATTTTTAACATGATGAATTCCAAAATGAATCACATGGTTTAAAATAAAATTTATAAAGTTTTTATAAATTATTTCAAATTATTTCCACATAAAACTCTTTAAATGCGTTAACATCAAGAATGAGTTCTTATTTCAAAAAATGAATTTATTCTTATACATTACCTAGTAATAAAATTATTAATGTACTATTTGTTTTATTTAATTATATATTTTAATTATATAAAAAATATCATCATATATTTCATAAATAATTTTTTCTTATTCGTACAGTTATACACATTGGCTAGTTCAACGCATTCATTTATAAATAAAATTATTTCACAGTTGGTTTATGCTTGGCTTGGGGCGGCATGTTAGGCATGATAATGAATTTAAAAATAATTTAAGAGAAACAAATAATAATGATATCATTTTTAAATGAGGTTTCATTGTATATATGATACCAATTAAGGAATACATTCACTCTTGGTACAAGATGACCAACCATTGTGAAGATCATTGAAAGGATGACCTGGGTATGATGGTCTCTATTATTCAATAGTGTTTATATAGTGATAACAACTCTATTAAGATACAATTATATTTTCATAATTTTTTTATATATTTTAATTCCATTTGTCTTTTAGTTGAACTCATGGGGTGTCTTATTTTTCTATAGATGTTTTTTTAATAAAACTTTATTTTCCAATTTTATACTGGTCTAGTTGAGTTAATTTTTTCCAAAACCCACAAAATCAATAAGAAACAAATAACAAAATTTGAATTTTTTGGAAAATATTATGATTCAAATTGAAAATTCTAAAAAACTATTAATAAAAAAAATAAATTTTTAATTATTCTAATATTAATGTACAAATTAATAATATGATACTTTCCATTAAATAATACGTCTTAATGAATAAATAATTGAATTATCGAGGAAAATTTGTTAAATAATTACCTTCGTCTCCATCCAACGATGTTATTCATAGATTATATTCTCTTTCACATAATTAATTATATGTATCTTTTTTGAAACTATTTATTCATATAGATACCTATGAAATAAATAGTTTTTGTTTTTGTAAAAGTGATGAACTAATAATTATCATTTATAATATTAAAAATATAATTGAATTATTATTATTATGGAACTTAAATAATTAAAATTTAATGTAATTAATAAAAAAATATTATTTTATTTATGAAATTATATTAAAAAATTGATGTCTACTAAAATAATTTATATACTAATAATATGATTTTTTTTAAAATAATATGTTGATCATGTGCTAAGTTCTAGTATTCTATCCCTTATCTCTTTACTTTTATTCAATTCTACTAATCAGGAATTTTATCATCCTGAAAATGTCATATTGTTCATCAATCATGAAAAAAAGTAATTTTTGGTGTGACCCATCCCATTCTTCCACTATACCTAGAACCTAAAATTGGTATCATTGGGGTCCCATAGTTTTTAACAATTATTTAAATATAGTGAATTTATTTATGAATTTTCCATTTAGTTTTCAATTCATGATTAATCATTCTTGAATTCAAATTTGATGATCTACTCCTTCATCTTTAATTTAATGTAGATCTAATCAAATTTAATTTTTTATAAAGAAATAAAATTCAAGATATCATTCAGATATGCTGATGATTATGGACTGATAACATAGGAGTACATGAAATTTACCTATAGGTACTCATTGTGTCATAGTGTTTAATGCAGCCATAATTAATTTAGAATAAATTTGTACAATGTGTGCTAAATATATGTTGTTCATTTAATAATAAACCACTTGTTAACCAGTAAATCTTGGAACATGTTTTTTTGGAGTAAATATCATGTATACCACACACGGGGCATGTATTCTATTATTCACAAGAGACCATGTACCTTCTGTCATGGAATACCTGAATAGTGATCATGTAACTAGAAGAACAAAATTTGTGTATCTATCATAAATTGAATGTAATATGTTTTTTTACGCGTATCATTCACAACATGTCCCAAGGAATGTGCCTTATATAGATGAGGTTAAATATAAATTCCATGTACCTCACTCGTATAAGAAGTGTACTTGTACCAAATTATATTGAATTAATATTTATTAATAACATAGTGTAAACCTTATCGACAAATGATTGTCTATGTCCATTTAGTTGATATGACACACAATGTGATGGGTTTCATTATATAAGTATCTTATTAATTAATTTATATTTAATTTTTATATCTATATATCATTTTTTGTCATATTACATTTATTACTACACATGAATTAAATCATAATATGTGATAGAAAAATCATATAATTCATGTAATCATTAAGTAAATATTACACATCATGAAAGTATGTGATAATACATGTATAACATAATACACAATAGTAAACATTATAAGAGAATAATACAAATTTGGTAGAGTTGGATAGGAATTCAGTACATTTCATCCATGAAAAAGTTAAACACACAATTAATTCGAGATAAATTAATTGAATTTTTTTGAAATTATTATGGGTAAAAATTCAAGGAAATTAAAATGGGAATTAACATAAAATAATTTACCAATAATGGGAGATAATTTACTAATTCATGTGTGGTTTATCATAAATTTAATTTAATAAGATTTAAATTATAGATTTATAAAATTCACAATTCATTGCATGCTAATAGAAGATCATAATCTTATACCAAGGACTTTGTGTGTGACTAGTTCCATTTAATTTATTAACGATTTAAATTATTGGCCTACATGTTATCTCTCTTATCATTATATAAAGTCTTTTCTAGACACCAAAGCTTAACATACTTGTGTGTTACATTAATTTAGATGAATATTTAACACACAAAAATGTACAACATTGAGGACTATAATAGTATAGTGTATTCCAAAACATAGAATAATAATCATATATATTGGTGGATGATCTTCCAAATATCCCTTAAATACCTTCCACATTAATGATCTTACTTAAAAACATCCTTTATAATAAGGGGAATGGAAATACAATAAAGGGTTGAGATCAGATGATTCATAAGGGTAAAAAAGAGAGATATGTATTCATAACATGAGTGTAAGGGTAAGGGAAAAAGATCATAACAATATAATATAATACCAAATATATCAATGATCATAATCAAGAGGTACAACATAATGATTTATTATTGATAAGACATAAAAAATATGATAATAATTATCATATGTCCTGAAAGAATTACATATGAGTATGAAATGGAATTGTGGCATAGACACAAGTATAGAAATTAATGTATCTATGATACCTACCAACACCCTCATAACATGTTAGACATTGGAAAATCACCCATTTATGTTCCTTAGGATTTTTATGGCCTCCCGTGTATGGTCTTATTTCATGATTAGGATGTAATCCCATGTATCCTCTTCTTACAGGCACTATATTCCTATCTTTGGAATGGTGTTAGAGAATAGAGTAACCATACCTTGTAAAACATTGTAAGGTTGATGTCTAGTTAGAAAGATCTATCATTATACTCTTGGGGATATTCATTAAAAACTATGGAAAACTCATTAAAATAATTACAAACAAAAGTTTCAAATGGAATTTCCTTCAAGTTATGGAGTTGAAAGAATCATGTTTTGACACATATAGGTGTATGGGGATATTAGTATTTTAATGCCTTTTCAGGAAACAAACTATCACTGTGGGGCCTAATGTGAATATTTATAGTGTATCCCAACAAAAAAATGTATAGAACCTATAGAATCCATCAAACAAGAATTTGGATGTTTCCCCACAAAAAAAACCATTCTTGATATGGATCACATCCAGCCAAAATAAAATAAGAGATATATTAAATTTGATGATGTTTATTCTGAAGATATGAAATAATTGGTACATGAATAGATTCCATAGGTCCCCATGGAAGACGTAGTTCTTGAAACACGTATACAATATTGGAGAACAAGATTAGTAAGAGAAGTAAAGAGATATCTTGTATAGTCACCAAATATGGTGACTAAATATAGGTTGATAATGATTATCATGTATCCTATAAATAGGTGGTAGATAGATCATAACCTACAAGATGGAAAGAATCCATCAATTATGAAATATATTTTTCATATTAGAATAATGTTTGGGTTTTCCTTGATGCACCAATTGATGTGAATCCTATATGGTGAAAATGGGTATTCAAGAGGAAAAAGTGCATGGAAGGTTATGTAAAAACCTATAGGGATGTTGGTGGATATATCATTTAAAAAATTTCAAATATTTTACTAGGATAAAACCTTTTTTATCAGATTACATGTTTATGACTATCAAAATTATACTTGTTATATAATCTTACCAATACCATAAAATTGGGAATAATGGATGTCAAAAATAATTTCTTTAATAGGATCCATCAAGAAGATGTCTATATGGAACAACAAGAATTATTGGTTACTCCATGCGATGGAAATGATATTTTTATGTTTCCATGTCCCATTTATGGATTGAATCAATCATCCAGGCCATAGAGAAATTGATTCGATGAATCTATAAAAGACTCAGTTTTTAAATAATTAATGTGAGTCAGGTGTTTAAAATAGGTTTAGTGGGAATGTGTTCATTATATTATTTTTATATGTTGATGAGATATTTCTTATTGGGAACAACATACATGTCTTATAGTGTATTAATGATTGGATAAAAAGTGTTCCTCCTAGAATGGATTGAGTGAAGTGACTTATATTATAGGGATTAATTTTATTCATTATAGATTCATGATTCTACTTAAACTATGTCAATGTACATACATTGAAGATATAATTACGTGAGTTATTTTTTATTAATCCAAGATGGGGATTGGTTCTAGTGGCACATGGTATACATCAATCTATGAAAATGTTACCTTAGAAACCCCAAGAGAAAGAGATAATAATTGGGATCTCATACAATTTAGCGATAGGATCAATCATGTATAACATGTTACATACTAGACTTGATGTTGTATATGCATTGATCATGGTAGGAAGATGTCATGAAGAACCAAGAGAGATGAATTGGTATGTTATTAAATATATCATAATGTATCTATGAAAAACTATGGATATGTTCATGATGTACTGAGGAGAAGAGAATATGGTCATAAGTTGTTATACTAAATCTATTTTTCAAACATATCTTATTGATCTAAAGTCACAATCAAGATATTTTTTTGGACTCAATGTTGGTTACGTGAGATGAAAGAGTTCAATGAATCCAATTGTCATTGATCATATATTGGGGGTATATGTATATATTAGATTATGATGGAGCTAATGAAGCTATTTTTATGAGAACCGTTATCAAGGATCATGGTGTGGAACCTATTAGTGATGGTCCAATAACATTTTATTTTGATAATACTGATGTGCTGGCTCTTACAAAACAGTCAAGGTTACACCAAAAAAAGAAAAATATAATTCGTAAATATCAACTCAGGGGAAAATGATACAGAATATTATGGGTGGAGAATCATAGGACTTTGACGTACCTTCTCATGGGGTATTCTCTTGAAAAAATCCACTATGTGGTATTATTTAAATGTGACTCGCTAGCAGGAAATCTAAATTCATATTTTTCATCAATTGTTCTTATATATGGACATGTATATTGATATTTATAAATTAATAATTTTTTAATGAATGTTAAAAGTCATTCATTTTTATCTATTCCCAAAAATCATACTTACATATGTTCATGATGAGGTAGGAAACATTAGTTATGAAACGAGTGATACTAAATAAATGAATATTACAAGAGAAGATTTTTACTATGGTGTTATATAAGAACATTTTATTTATTTAATTTAAAAGAAAAATAAATAAAGAAAATATGTTGATGGAATCAACATGGAGCCTACCTGATTAGATATATAATGGTAAAAGAAGTAAATTACATAGTGGCATCCATATGGTGTATTCTATAATTGTTTCACTAACATCTTTCTCTATATATGTCGTAGAGTGTATCTACATGTTAACTATGGAGTTTAGGGAATATCACCTAATGCCAATGAGAATGTGGACTAGTGGGTTATATAATAATATTATCTAGATTTACATTCAAATATTACATTATTATTTATTATTTAAGAAGTTGAATAAATATTATCCATCTATGTGGTTTAATAATTTATCATGTTTTTATGATCACAAAAATCCCACCACAAGTTATTATATATAATATTATGTGAGGAGAATAATTTATAAATATTTATTTAATATTCAATTAATATAATATTATGTTATTTATTAGTGAATAATGTTGTGATAGGTATCTACTAATAAATAGTCATTATTCTATGCTCGATAAATATTATGGAGGAATGGATGTCTGAGTTTAAAGGTCATGTGAGAAATAATATATATTGAATACTATTCAATTAAATAATATTTAACTTATTTCAAAAAGATAGAGAATAATGGGGAATAATAATAATATTGCTATTATTTAAATTGTGTTCCATGGAGGTTTAATAAATATTGAAGGGGAATTTTACAAAAAGTTATTTTCAAACCCTAGTCATATATAAGTGAAATTATATTACTTTCAAAGAGATCAAATTCACATGTTTGGTTGGGCGTAATTCATTTGGAGAATCCTCTATAGCCCTAAAGATCTCCCTTGGCAAAGAATACCCTAAAAAATTGACAGCCATCTTCGTCCACCTCCACCTCCAAATTCAAAAGTGATCAATTATTACACTTTCGATGTGTTTATCATGGAAATAAATGGATAATTAATCAAATGATAGGATATTCCATTCTAACACTAGGATCTTCCTATGTTGATGTTGGAAGAATTTTGGTATACATGTGGATCACATATAGAGGGAATATTCTCTTTATTCATTCAATGAAACTATTATACAACATATAACTATTGAAAAATCCCTTAATCAATAAATATATCACTCAAATAAAATATTGAAATTATTAAATTAATTTAAAATATTATTTTAGGATCCTTTTTATGGTTTGATCAAATATACCTTATCTGTATTCTTTGATTTATTTTTATTGATCTAGATTTCATCATCCTAAAAATATCTTGTTGATCATCGATCATGGAAAAATGAAATGTTGGGCATGACCCCTCATATGAAATCACTATGACCAATACATACACAAATGTCATTCCATATCCCAATAGACTAGATAAACGTTCTGGTTATTTAGAGAATAATCTATTGGGTATGGATTTATCAATTTAATGATATAATTATAGAGATTATATTGAAAATAATTCATAAAAAAAATTATTTATTGGTGATTAACATTACAAAAATATGGATAAAATTCACACTAAACATGAAATAAATAAATTGAAATAAAAATAGAACACAACCACATGACAGTAGTATTATTTATTGAAAAATTAATAAAAAAATAAATTTAATATGATGGGAGTTCTATATGGTGAGATATTATCAATATTCATATAAAATTAAATATAACAAAATAACTAAAATAAAACTAGAAAAACCTATCAATGTGACACAAGCATCAACACACCCACCCATTCACCTCTATATAACTAGATGAAGATATCATGAGTACTCAACCCCTCATAATGCAATATTTACCTTTACAACATATGAAATAATTACGAATTCTTATGACATTTTTGTATAGAGTGTGTGATAATAACATGAAAAATTATTTTCCACAATGTCTTCCATAATTAATACACTATTTGAAAACTGTAGAATATTTTTTGGATATAAATAATATAGGTTTTGTTTAGTTTTTTCATAATAAAGTAAAACTCCAATGGAATATAAATTTTAAAATTAAATAAGATGAAATTGAATTATTTTAAAATATTTTTTTAAAATGATTCATTATTGGGAAATAGTTAATTTCTATTAACAATGGATCCAACTTGAAATATGATATCACATACTACACTAAATCTTCATCTAGATGGCTCTATTTATGATGAATTAACTACCCAATAGTGGTTCCACATATTTTCATTCATTGGGATCGTATAAAAAATAACATGTTTTTTTGGCCCCTCCCAATAACAATTTACCTTGAATTTTACCTAGGATCCCCACAAGGTCTAATAAATTCATAAATTTCATAATTGTTTATTCCCAATAGATTTTTGGTAAGCATTGAAAATATTTTGTTATTTTTTTCGTATACATAAGCCTTGTGTAATCTCAAATATGGTACACTATCTTGATTAGTCGATAAAACATTCTAATGTTTTTTTCAACATCTTTACAAAATTTAAATAAAAATGGAATGAATTTTTGATTTTATCCCAAAATCATTAGAAAATATATTACCTAACTTAACAAATTTTAAAGGCTTTGAAAAGGTGAAAAAATAAAATAACGTGATAGAAAAAATTCAAAGAACCCTAAAGTAAGACTTGAAATTAAATCACTCATTATTGAGGTTAATATAGGTGGAATACTAATGCTTAAAGGCATAAAGGAGATGAGAATATTATGAAATAAGGGAAGAGGAACATAAATGAAGGAATATGGTGAGGTTAATTTATTTTTTATTTGAATATTATGAAGAACAGGCATACAAAATCAATCAATAGATATGGGGATTCTGATATATAGATGTAATTGGGGTATGAAGATCAAGATATTGAGAAAATTATTGAAATAGGTATTTATTTATTGGTGGGTATATTGATAATAAAAAATTATACTCTTTTTTTCAGAAATCACCTAGGGGTGTATAGTAGTGAGTCCAAATGTATAATGTTAAGGTATATCCCCCATAGAAACTCCTACGTGTTATCCATGGGGATGCACAGTGGTCCACCTCTACGAGGTACAGGGCTATAGTTCCCTAATTCTTTTACTACAAGATGTATATTCCTATGATATGTTTTTTCACACTCAATATAATTGGGCTTTCATGACATGACCACGTATTTTATGAAAACCCCTATAATTCCAACTAAATATTCCTTATTTAGGTGTTTCACTTTGAATGGAAACATTTTGTTACATTCAGAGAGTGTTGGAATGTTTGGGGAGAGAGAGGGTGCTCAATATTTGACCTATAGTGACCATGTCTAGGAATTATCGAGAATCAAGTACTATAGTTAGAAAATAAAATTATTCCAAATATTAAAAGTAGGTTCTGAGGATAAGAATACCAAAAACTAATGGACCTTGAACATTACTGAAAAATAAATAAATTGATGGGTTTTAGATGAAATCACTCAATTTTGGTGAAAAAAATCCACACCATATTACCCTATCCCTATTGAAAGTCAGACTAATATTTGAATCTTAAAACATAACTCCATTTCTCTCACATATAATCTTCTGACTCCAATGAATCATGCTGATCATATTAGTTATTCCCCAAAATAAGAACTAATCAAATATACTTCACAAGAATAAGCATATACTAGTTTCTAATGATATTAAACAGTTCCTAATAACTGAGACATATGAATCTGATTCATGGTCCTCTTAATAAATCAAATGGGATGTATTTGGATTATGCTTATTTTACTAATAAAAATGAATCATACGATGAAATATAGTTTACTTAGAAAAAATAATTAATTAATTATTTTACATAACAAATCATAATATATGTATGGGGATGATATATATTAGGGAATAATTCTTCTACATACCCTATGTGTGTATAACATAATATAATGATACACTCTAAAACACTCGATAAACTATAGAGAACTCCAGGAGATCTGGGGTACTTTATAAAAATAAGAAGTAAATCCCTGAACACAATATGAAAAAATATAAATAGGATTTATAGGTAATCTAATTATTTACTAAATATAATTTCAACAATTTTTATCTAAGAAAATATATTCTCCAATGTTTTGAAAAATCAAATATTAAGGAAACGGATTAATAATTACCCAAAATACATTATTTAAAATTGATATCATTAGATATACCACTATGATATCGATTGATATACTATTAAATTTCAATTATAACACTTGAAAATATTGAAGCATCACCTTTAGTAATTGTCTATTGGTTTTACAATATTGACATGTAAAAAAGATTAGAGAAAATTATGAAATATCTTTTATAATTCCTTCCCACAAAAAAAGATCATAAAGGACTCTATATATTTTCATACTAAGATGATAATTTTCCAATGGTGAACTATGATCCTCATTGAATAGTTATTTCTTTTAATCAGGGATCAGTTGAAGTAGATAACATTTTTTACGAATCTCAAAACGTCTTCATTTTTAATATTAAATTAAAGAAACAAAATATTCAAAACTAATTCCACTATTTCTAACAAATCATGGTCTTCCTTCTAATAACGATTAAATATTTTTGAAAAAAAAATATTAAAACCACACCTCAAACAAAAAATAGTGATTTATTTCATAAAAGTTTTCTAAACCAAAATTCATGAAATAATTAAGTGGTGGATCTTGTTCAAAATCTAGCATAGTTAATGATCCATTATCATTTTTTAAAAGAGCTTGTTACCCAATTTTCATTACCAATATGGCAATTAATTCCATTTTTATAATCTATAATTCATTCCCTCAATGTTCTTTTTCCCTTCTTCAAATCATTATAAATGAATATATATAAAAATAATTTTTTATCATTAGATATTTCAATATTTTATATATAAATGACTTCCTAAATTTTTTAACTAATACACTACAACTTCAAGTTCAAGGCCATGTGTTGGATAATATTACTCATGAAGTTTTAACATAAATAGAGCATTATCAATTAACTAACAATTATATATAGAAATATTACCACAAAACTAAAATGAAGTGTAAATATATATATAATATTCTCTATTTCTATATATTAGTTCCAAATAATTATAATTTATTGTTAATATTTTTAGTTGTGGTAAAAAATCGTTGCAATGATTATCTCCAAATGTATCTAAATAATTTCATAGATTACATGTTTTTTTGAACATATAATAATGAAATGTTTAAAAAAATAATAAATTTCACAATAATCAATGAAAAATATGAAACACTATATTATCTTTCATTCAATTCCATTTATCTACCATATTAGTGTTAATAAGATCAATATTTACTTAGTGTTAATGTAAGACATATCCAAGGAAGTAAATATTTTGTAAAAAAATAACAATTACTAATTTTTTCAAAAAAACAATATTATTTCAATATTCATTGAAAACTCATTATATGTTTCTCATGGCCTTTATTACATTTATAATGAACCAAAATATCATACAAAAATAAAATTTATCCTAATTTTGGGGAAAATTATATATAAGATCCACTAATATAACAAGATAATTTTTCGACATAATGGGATTAAAAACAAATACATAATTCCCAAAAGTAGAATAAATCACTATTTTAGTAAAAGAATCCTCTATTATCTTTAGCGACTTGTACTACAACTAGAATCCAACTTTAAAAAAATAACCCCCCCCCCATAGAGATGATTAGAAAATAACTATATATGGGGGAACATATACTTCTTTTTAATGGTAACATTATTGAATTCTATATATTGAATTAAAAGCCTAATGGGAATGTATTTTTGTTTTAAAAACAAAATAATATCACCTCATGATCCAGTACTAGGAAAAGTGAAACATTTTTCTAGGATCTCCTAAAACATAAATTTCAATTTTAGATGTTCTAAATGTGCCATTGGATATGTGTGTTTTGAGATTTTATTAGAAGTAGGAAATGATTCAATACTAAAATAAACATTCACTTTAGGTATAAAACTAATAATATCAACATGAAATACAATCATATTTTTTCACTATTAGAATATTATGAATCTGAAATGTTTCATTCTATTCAGCAATATGATCTACAGACATTCACTTTGATTTTATTACCATTTTTTATCTTATTGATATGTTCTCAATGGTTTGAATTGATTTTTTTATTAAATAAAATACATTTATGAAGGTAAGATATTTGAATATGAAATATTACTCAAATTGATAAATTGAAATCCAATCTATCTGTCAAATAAAATATATTTCCATAGTGAAAAAAATAAAAATGATTCCACAAAAAACACTTCCATTAATTATATCATGAATAAATTTGTAAATTATTTTTAACATAACACTACGTCTGGTGATTATTAAAAAAATCTAACTTCATTTCATTAAGATAAATTTACATTTTATGATATAATTTGCATGTAATGAATGAATTTATAGACCTTGAAGTAAAAAAGACATTATCATTATCTAAATAAAAAAGTAATGCACATATAATAATTACATTTAATGGCCCAACATCTACTGAATTAGACGAAAACAGTTTCACCATACCCTTTTCCTTATAGTCTTTCCATTATCCATAATTATTAGTCTTCTTAAAAACACATCTTATAATTACTACTCTCATTACATTTAAAACAAATTTCTAAATATTTACCCATAACCATTTTTACTGGTGAAGGCCCTAACACTTATCCATCCAAGAAATGATGGGGGAGTCTTCACACCCTTGTCCATTCTAAATTTACATAAACACACAAAACTAAATGAACCAAATTTTATGTGGGAGATCTCTATCCCATATCCATTATAGAATGATGGGGGAGACTCCTTAAACTTATTCCACCCATATTCATATGACAAAAAATCCATTTATGTCAAATCCCAATTCCAAAACAATTAATTTAACTATTTCAATAAATCCATACTTTTATTGAAAAATATTTAAAGAAACCATTTAAAATAAATTTCTATAAAATTATATTTTTATTAAAAACATTTAAATTAAACCATTTACCCTAATTCCACAAAATATAAATTTACAAATTGAAATTTTATAATTTAGAAAACAATGACTTGGGAAACCAATTTCTACAAATCCACGAAATAAAAAAACCTTCACTAAATAGGGTTTAACCGTGCATTGCACACAAATTTCCCAACCAAAATTTAGAAAATTAATCAATTTAAACTAATACTTAATGTTTTGAATATAAGAGTAGAGTTTTAATCCATAGACCGTGAGTTTTATAGAGAAAATTAATAACAACACAAAGAACATCAACAAAACCATGTTAGATCTCCAAATCCCATACTTAGATCTCTTCCCCTATTAACAAAAACACCAAAAATAGACATATTTTGTAATTAAACCCGAATATTTACCCATTGTGGGTGTAGATCTAAGAAACTATGATAATGGGAGAGGTAGATCAATGGAAAATATCATGAACAATCAAGAGATAACACATACTGTGAGAATCGAGCTTCAATACACCAATAAAGGGCTTCAGATCACTTCCTATTTGATAGGGGGAGGTTATATAAATTTTGAGAGGAAAAAATTCTTAGTGAGGGACATTTTTGGAAAAGGAGGCATTTAGAGGTGAAAACCCATTAGATCCAAAAGTTAAGGATCTAAGGTTTGACTCACGCATAACTTATTCTAACTGTTATGAAATCTAGGCACTAAATGTGCTCTGGCCTCCACCTTAGGGGATACCTCACACAGTTGTCATACTTTATTACAAATCTCTAAACTAACCATGTCAAATCTCAATGTAAAACATAAGATCAACACAACACAGTTTCTTCTAGGCTTTTGAATTGTTTAGAAACATATACTGCCTATGGACCTTCACTTTAGCCCCTCTTTTATTGTGGTCTATTTCCTGTAGGTGTTGCATGATTTTACCAAACTACATACCAACCTCACAACTATATAAAATCCCCAAAAAACTCCAAAAGTTATAAAAACTATCTCACACTTGAACCATATACTTTAAATCATTATAAAGAATAATGAAATGGCTACTTACTAGAAACCAGGGGTGATACATTCTTTACACCATTGGTATTGAACTCCCTAGAAATTTGAATATCATCATTTTCCTAAAATAGTTTCAGCCATTTCATTTTCATTTCCTTCTAACATTCGTAAATCTCTTCCAAGATCAGGCCTCATTTCCACAAAAACTACACTAGACCGATGATTTTTTCAAAGAATAATTTCTCTTAACTATCAACAATTTAGACTATCATGTGTACAAATGATGCTTTTGTCTCTAAGTCAATGTGATCCCATACTATCCCATGGTAAGTATGATGAAAATACTTTTTCAACTGAGATACATAGAACAAATTATGCACCATGGAGAACTATGGTGGAAATCCCAACTAATATGCCACCTCTCCACCCTATTCCAGTATCTCAAAAGGTCCAACAATGTGATAAGATAACATTCCTTGTTTTCTAAAATGATGTTTTCCAAGAAGTAGAGATATCCTCTATAACACAATATCAGTTACTGAGAATGAAAAATACCATCGATGTAGAACTGTATAAAAATAATGATGACTCTAAGCCATCTCCATCCATTTTTTGATCAACTGAATCTACTCTGTTTTTCATGGACAAATATTGGCCCAACTATTGAAGTATCACAAGTTTCCCTTTAAAAAATCAAAGAAAGACAAGAATACCCATAAAATTTTTCAATGGGATCCATAAGTACCAAGGCCTAAAATCTATTTAATTATAAGAAATCCACTAATTGAACATGATCTTCCTATGAGACACCAAAATCGATTAAAAAAATATTACATCATGCCTTCCAATGTTTGTATTATATTTTTAGAATACCCATCCATCCGAGGATGACACACTATATTCATTTTCAACTAAGTACCAAGGTATTATTACATGAATTTCCATAAATGGGATATGATCCTCATATATCTATCTAAAACTATCAATACTAGTATGGATTTACTCATTTACACTTTCAGGATATAGATTTTGGATAATTCTTACACCATATGAGATTAATGAATAGGGATTAAATGAGCTGACATGGTATACCGATCCAATATTACCCATATGTTATCATGTTTCTGAACAATTACACGGAGTCCTGTTACTAAATCTATAGAAATCAACTCCCATTTCCAAGCAAGGATATGTAAAGACTGTACCATACCTCCTCTCCATGAATGATCTATGTTATCTTGATGAGAATTTAAGCACCTTGAAATAAACTCACCCACCTTCCATTTCATTCTGATCCACCAAAACTGTGATTTCAACAACTTATACATATTTTTTATTTTATATGCACAACCATTCTTGAATACTGGGAGGCATGAAAATGTTTTTTCTGAGAATCCATAGGTAGAACCATCCATTTCTAAACCAAAAAATATCTCTAATCGAGCCTCTTACCCTCAAAGGTATCCCCACTATTGATTTTTTCCCTTATAAATATGAATTCTACATCAAATTTCATTTACTATTTAATCAACATTAATAAATCAAGATTAAGAGAAGTTGGATAGAAAATCGGAATATCGGCTCTATTTTCAGATTCTATGTTCATGTCAGCTAGGGATTACATCAACTTCCACCCTTATAAGGCTTCTTTTTACAACTGAGCATATGAATTTCTGCTAAATGCATTGGTTATAGAATTTCCTCTACCCAATGTATACATTAAGTAAATTTAATAAAATTTTGAGATACTCTATCCATCAACATTTCCTCAGATTCCGTTCTATTTGTTAGAAAACTGGTTTTAAACTTTTATAATCTATAAACATATTAAATTTCCCTCTTAATAAGTAATTATGCGAAGGAATCAATGAATGAACGACTATTACATTATCCAAATATTATGTTGGGTGGTTCTTCACATGTACACATAAATTTCTTGAACCACAAGAAATATCATGCTCTTCATGCATGAGAACACATCCAAATGTAGATCTCAAAGTATTACAATTCATTACATACTCTTATCATGAATGTAGAATGAATTTTCAGGTGTTGATGACTCCCAAACTATCAGTTATTTAATAGAATTATGTAATTTATCATCCCATTGTAATTGAATATTCTTATTTTTTAAATCTTTTATAGGGGAAGCTAGTTATGATAAGTAATGAACAAACTATCTGTAATGACCAGTGAGACCAAGGAATCTTTGAATCTCAAAGACAATATTCATAAGTTTCCAATATATAACAACTTATATCTTCTCTGGATCAATTGAGACACCTCTTTCAAAAATTTCATTTCCAAGAAAACATATATCTTTTATCAAAAAAGTGAAGTTTGATTTTTTGGCATATAGCCGATGTTCCCTCAAGATTCTCAACAGTTTCTCCAAGTGTTGCTCATGCTCAGTCATTGAATTTGAATACATGAAGATATCATCCACAAATGACCCCTCGAAATAATTCAAATATAACTAAAATATCCAAATAATAAATTCAATAAAGGAAACTAGTTCATTTTTAAGACCAAAATACATTACCACATATTCAAAATGACCATATCTTCTTCTAACAACTTTCTTCGGAATATCCTTCGTTCGAACTTGCAATTGGTGATAAATTGATTGAAATTCAATCTTAGAGAACCACTAATATCACCTCATTTAATAAAATAGATCATCAATACATTGTATTGGATATCGATTCATTGTATTAAATTGGTTAATCTTAAGATAATCCACACAATGTATTAGGGGTTTATCATCCTTCTTAACGAACAAGATTGTTTTATCCCACAAAGACGTGCTCGAATGAATGAAACCCTTACATTCCACCTATTACAACTCCACATTCAACTCGGTTAATTATATTGGTTTCATCAAATAATATAGATGTGGGATAGGACTGGTCCACATGTGATACCGATCGTAAAATCCACACACCATATAAGCGGTAACCATGTGATTTTTTTCTAGAAAAACACGTTAAAATTCATCATAGACTGTTTGAAAACTATTAATCTTGACCTATTCTATCAATTACATGTAAAAAGCCGCCAATTAATAAGATATTGTTGCCACTCCGAGTGCCATGAAACATGTTTCATCTATCTTCACATTCATTTATCCTCTAAAGAGACTCTGGATGCCATCCTCTTCTGATGAACTAATTGTTCTTCTTTAATAGTCTATGTGAGCCTCAAATATTTCCAACCAATCCATAACCTACATTAAATCATAGACATTCATCTCTAACACCTAGAAATCCAATTTTAGATCAACCCCATAAATAGTAATAGAATATTCTATACACGTGATGTTTATACATTCTTATTTCCTAAGAGTAGTTGGACATTTCATCGTAGAGGGAATCATCTCATGTTTTAAAAATATAAAATTAATATTATAGGAAGGAATAAGGTCATGTGATGCACTAGTATCAAACAACACAAGAATAATGTTATAATTCAAAAGAATCATTCTTCTCACCATAGATAGTCTAGCTGGATCATCTATAATCACCTTCTCAACTCCATATAATTAATTGATCACAACACCATAGTCCTTATTACCACGTTGAGATTTTCACATCTAAAGAGTCATTGAGTTCTTGGAATTACCATGTATTTATCTATTATACAGTTTAGAATTTTTCTTCTTCCCTTAATTCATTGAGGCGTATGACTTTTGTGACACATGAGGAGTTTCTTAAACACCTGAAATTGAAGAACTTCTCCAAAACCATGAAGTATGCCCCATCCTATTGAGTTTGTGGAATTCTCCTGGCTATTCCATACATTATCGCATCATGTAACTCAATGAACCACCCTAAAAACATCCACGATTAATCTTGGGTCATGGAGGACTATTAAATCTTCCTATAGTCTTATTCTAATGTTTTCCACCTCTTTAAGAATAGTTGTCTATATTCCTATTTGTCTTATTATTCGAGTTATCAACACTTTTCAAGAAGACAACATTATTTCATCCAAATCGATTTTTATTAGTGAAAGATATTGTAAAATGAATATCTGATTAGTCTTGATTAAATAGTTCGAAAAGTATAATAGATTCATTGGACTAGAAGTTGGATCACTTATGGATTAGGTGTAACCACATTCTCTATATAATCTCTTGACTGGTTCCAAGGACACCTATAAAGCATCATTTTCTATACACACAATGAACACCATATGTCTCACTCTCTATTAAATCAGGTCTTAATAATTTCAAATTCTATCATAGTATAGTCCACAACATTACTTACCAAAATCAATATTTTCCTAGTTTAACTTTTTTTTTAAAAAATTAAACATTATTTATAAAATGGAACCATTTTTAAAATCCGCATTTCATAACTTTTTTAAAAATCACATGATGGAAAAAAATAAAAAATTTCCAATATCATCAATTTTTCACAAAATCATAGATCATTAATCAAAATGATGTACGCACTCTGAGGGGTAAGTCATTCCTCTAATGCTTGTAATGCTCATCTCATTGGCTAAACCCATGAAAATGAGATTACAAAATCTTGTAAGTGTCTATAATAAACATATGTACCGAACTCCCATGAAACATGATTTTCATAATAAAAGGGCTAGCTTCATCCTTTTACGCTATACACTTCATATCCTGAAAATCCAACTCCATTATATGATCTCAACTCAAGAATAAATATAATGAATTTCAACTACAAGATAAAATATGAATAACAAGTCATAGAGCGCATGTTCAATAAAGATAATTAGAAGGAACAAGTTGGTAACACTTATAACCTCCCACCCCTTCTCATTAGCTCGAGATGTTGGGTTGAATGCTACTTATCCTTAAGAGACTTACACATGACAACAAGGGCTGGGAAGAAATGTCGAAGGGATTCAAAACATGAGGGGGATGAGATTACCATTAAAAATAAAACAACTAAAAACAATACATAACAAAAAATCCAATATATTATGCATGATAAAAATTAAAAAATTTCCATCATTTCATTTTTCAATATCAAAGTAAACCCATGTACCATAATAGAAGACTACAACATCAAAGTACAAAACAGAAGAGAAGACTCAATGAATCCAATGATAACTCCAAGATCCTATCATACATAGTGATCAGATGCCCAGAAATATTCATTTTATCCTGAAAATACCACTAGATAAGTGTGATACTTTTTCTTTTTCCCATTTCATGATAAACAATATCTATGAAAGCACTAATGAGCCAAAGCAGGGGTGAGTAATGAAACTTGGTAGGTTTTCCAGAAATTATATCCCTTATCAAACCAATAGTATAGAATTTTTTATCACATTAATATAAAAAATTTATATCAAAAAAATAACTAAATCAATTTATATCAAAATATAAACAAGTACCATAGCCAAATAGAATTCTCAAGAAAACATGTTCCAAGGAAAGAAACCTAACAATATATTAAAACTATTTCACATGATTTATTATTGTGGGGGGAATCCCTAACCCTTATCCATTCCATAAATTATAGGGGAAAATTCATACACTTAATAATTTTGATGGGAGAAATCCATGACCCCTATCCATCCCAAAATTGATGGGGGAGACTTTCCACCATTGTCTATTTCAGATTCACATGAACACACACAACAAAATTAAAAAATTTGGAAGGGGGAGAGCCCTAAACAATGTCTATCCTAGAATTTTGGGTTATAAATATTAACCATATACATTCCAAAAGCCTATGAACCCGCACAACCCTTTATTAAAAATGTAAATTCCAAAACAATAATTTAAACCCATTCAACAAAACCATACATTTATTAAAAAAATTCAAACCCAATTCAATTGTATTTCAATAAATTAATAAAATTAACTAATATGAAACTAAAAGTTCATTTTATAAGTATTGGAGTTAAGAGAGAATCCACCCACCCCATGGTTTTGGACAAAAAGACGAATGACATTAAGAACATCCATGAAACAATGCTAAACATCCAAAACCATGCCTAAAATCTTAGTCCTTATAAATTATATGACCAAATATGAACATATTTTCTATTCAAAACAATATATATCCACACATGGGGGAAAATATAAGTAACCAAGATAATGTGAGAAGTATATCTGATACAACAAACTGGAATGATCATGGACGATCACATAACAAGATAATCGAGCTTCAACACACCAATGAACAGCTCTGGATCACTTTCGATCTGATAAGCGAAGGTTCTCCATCCTTTATGAGGAAAAAGTACAGAGATACGGTTATTTTTATGTGGAAAATTTAGAGGTTAAAAAACATTAGATCTAGAATTAACATATATAATGTTTGACCCACACACAGTTTAGTCACATGGTTTTGAAAAACATGTGCTAACCGTTCTCCAACCTCTGCCTTGAGGGAGACCTTGCATGATTGTCTCCCATGGTAAACAAAATTCCACCAACCACAAAAAAATCTCATATTCCAACATAATCCAAACCAAACATGGTTTCTTCTTGATCTTTGTATGGTTAATCAATCCATGCACCACCTGTGAACCTTCCCTTTAGCCCCTGTTTTATTGTTTATGGTTTTTTGTAGGTGTTGCATGGTTTTCCCAAAAGGTGCACCAACTGTGCACTGATATAAAGTACAAACACACCAAAATTCTTTAAACTCTTCAAAAAATACTCCATATACTTTAAATCAATATAAAAATAAATAAAGGGATACTTACCTGAAACTAGTGGTGTTATACGCATGATCACTGCACATGGTTTGATTAACCCTATAAATAACATGCATTTTTTTTAAAATAAATCTTTTAGGTTCCCTACATGGGAGTGTTACAAAGTCCTCATTGTTTTCTAAAATCATTAAATCCACTCATTCTCGCTATCCGGGCCCCACACTATTTGCAAAATTATGCATCCCATCTCACATGGTGTTTATTAACCATGTGGCCTTCCTTTTTTAAAAACAATGTTTGGTTTTGGGATCCAAAAATATTCAAAAACCCTTAATAAACCTATGAAATAAATGGGTTTAAATATTATTCCATAAATAAACATTTAAACCAAAATTAATGGGATCTATACCTCATATGAAAACCCTGGATTTTACAGTCTACCCCCTTAACGAAATTAGTCCATGAATTACCCTCTCATGTCTGGGTAAAAATTGTTTGTGAATAACTCTAGACATTGAGAAAATACATCTCCCTCCCAGACTCATGTCACATCCAGTAGACAACTATGAAATAATAAAACTTGAATAAGAGGAACTGGACACCCTTAAATAACCTTTCTGTTCATATCAGCGAAAAGAATCAGATACCTATAAAAGGAAACATCTACATGTCACTCCAACTACTTAGGCTGTAGGATGTGAGATGGGTCTGAGTGATAGTGGAATAGTTAAGAGACATAGAATATATCCTGCATGGATAAATATATTTAAGGTAACTACAAACGATAGGCTACCAGCCTAACCCACTTTATAATTTCTAATGTCCCAATATATCACAATGGATTCTTACCCTATCCTAATCCCTCTATGTCTCATCCTTCTTAAAAAATATAAAAATACAAACGTCTCAACCTCAAACTCTAGAGTTCATCTAAATTAATTTAAAAAATATTTCTATAGATATTGATTGAACTATATTCTTTTTTTGATAATTTGGACTTTCTCATAAGGAACCTTCATGAGACACAATACCAGTAAATATCCCATAACCTTCCTCTAATTAGAACAAGGGAGATCATCATGGAAAACTATAAGAATACTCATATGGTTATTTCAGTATCATCAAATTGTAATGATTGTTATTTTCTAAATAATCTAGGGTAATGTTCCTCTCTCAAGAGATCCCAAAATATAGGATGTATCCTCACACTATGACCTCGAGAACCTTTATCATACACTCTTATTGAACATCAATATATGCATGGACCGTACAATATACCAAGTGTATAAAAATCCTTGTTTTCATGAGACATCATCAGCTATGAAGTGATATTACATCCTATAGGTATTCTGGTGATTCCAGGATGTAATATAATTAATTTCTAAGTGCACCCGCATCATTTAAAAATATTAGAAAATGATGATATTACATAAAATCCAAAGACACTCGCATCGAGGAACTATATACACTCTGGGGACGCACTCAACGTCAAATCCCCCTATGGTCTCGCGTCGTATAATTACAAAGACACTCTGGATAATCCCTCAACGTAAATTCTCTCTCTGGTCTATACACCAGGTTCTCACGACCCTGTGTAAGTCAAGCCAGTGTAGTAGTGTGTAATGGCCAAGGTAAACCATATGTACTACATGGCTAGCATTCTACCACACAACATCATAGCAGAACAATATTCACACCATCCAACAATACTAAGATGTTACTTTTGAAACATACCATCAGGGCCTCGACCAGACCTCTAATAATAATTATGGTCATGACAAATCCATATCAAAAAATGGGCAAGGCCTTAACCATGAGCACATCTATTTGTCTCATGACTCCTACCGATGCATCGAGGGTCTATAGTGGGCCCCACCCATCACATTATAAGTCCAATTCATAAGTAACATTAATGTTGTTAAACATAAACAAATATATAAATATTCATATTGAATCTAACATATGACGTGTAAATAACATTCTCCAAACATTAAAAATAAACATTATCCATTCAGAGTAAACTGGTGAATAGATTTAAGATCGCACATCCATAGTCAAACTAATCATAAAATAATCAATTATATATGGTAGATGCTATCATAAAATATTAACCCTAACAATAAAAAATAATCAAATGGATTTCTTAAAAGGAAAAAGATACTTTTATAAAATAATTGATCAATTCTTGAGAGAAATACTCTTTTACTTTGAAAAGAAGAGTTCTTTTGGAAAAGTATTTTTATAAAACCAGAAATTATGTAATATATTTTTTTCAAAATAAAATTTGAGATTATAGAAAGATATTGGTATCTAAAAATATATTATATAATTCCCATTAAAATAGTTTAAATTTTGTTAAATTCCCTTGAATCGGGATTGTATTTCGGAAAGTGTTTTGAAAGTTCCTTTTAAAAAGTGTAAATACCACTAAATTAAATAATGATATTGGTAGGTAAACATATATATGAAACACAATTATAATTTATGAATAGGAAATAACAATACATATGAATTTCATTGAGGTAAGAGGACAATAAAAATAACCCAAACAAAAATGGTTGTTCGGGTAGACAAACTATTACCTTATCTCTAAAGGTATTAATCTTTTGATATTAATAACCGGAATAATAAAATTTGGGTTCATAAATAAATGAGTTAAAAAAACATATACATGTATTTGATTTTGTATAATCTTATTAGGTTAATTCATTTACATTGGATTGGTTAACATATTCAACTTCATTGTTTGGGAATGTTTTCTTCCATAGTTTTCATGATCAATTTACTTATATTCATGTACGGATAAAATGTAGAATGAGAATGGTTTTCCAGAATAGAAGATGTATGTTATTCATGAACAACAATAATATTACATGGTTATAAAATTATATTGGTTATTATGAGTGATGATGAATTCTGTATGAAACTTTAATGAAAATTGTTTGGGTTAATTTGTGGGTCATAATCACAACTAACTTATTTTGATTTACTTATTATTATCATGTGTAAGAAAGGATTACATAACATTATATAAATTGTTATACATATATTATATTCTATTTCAACCCTCAAAATTGGTTTATCATTATAATTTAAGATGATAATAGTAACGGAAAACTCATCGTCATTAAATGTTATAAATTAACACATATCAGATGGTGTTTTTATTTCTAGTTTAAAAGATGGGGAAATAGAAGATGATGATGAATTATGACATTATCATAAAAAAAATATAGTACATGTAGGGTACTAGATTCATCTTAACAATTGGATTACAAAGTCTCAAGGAAAAAATTAAATGAAAGGTACTAGAAATAGAAGAATCGAAAAGATGAATTTTCGGCATGAAGTAATCTTCCTTGATAGACTCAGTTGGGAGTGGTTTCGATAATTTTATAAGACAATGGGATTCTGGATATTGCAGAGGATCCTTGGAGGTCATTTTTGTAATATTTAGAAAATTAAAAATGCTTTAGAGGAGTTATTAGAAGAGGGAGTGAGGTGGCTTTAAGTGGAGGAGAGAAGGATTTTCTCATTATTTTACTCATTATTTTGTTATTTTGAAAAAAACCATAATATTGATTCTTTTGATCAAGATTATTAATATGTTCATGTGTGTTCAAACAAAATGTTTTTATATCATCCATGATTCTTGGAATAGATTTTTTTATAATTTATACATATGGTAAAGTATTTTATTTTAATATTCATCAAATATTTAAGTATTTTAAAAAAATTCAAAAAATTCACCCTAAACATTTTTCCATCTTGAAGAATTCAAAAAAAAATAATTTTTGAAAATAATTTTTAAAATATTATTTATTTATTTTCTAAATAAAATAATAAATTATTCAAAAAAAACTATTTTAAAACTATAATTATTTTTATATCACCTTGAAAAATTAATCAAAATCTCATTACCTTGTAACCCTGAGACAATAAAATAATAATAATTTTTATTATTCATAAGTTTCATATTACTATTAATATTAATATTGATTATTATATGTCACTATTCACCAAAAAAAATATCTTTTTCATATCAGTCTCAAAATATTTTACCAAACACAACTGTGTATCTCAGTTTTTTGAAATTTAAATAAAAAGGTGGAAAAATTATGTTTTCTGGATAGGTTATAAAAAACTTGTGTCTTTTAGAGACCTAGTGTTTCATGCATTCAATATTAAATTCATGTGTAGAATCAGTGGGGGTTACACTTTCCTAAAAAAATGAATCATACGAAAGGTGTGAGCTTAAATTATCTATAAGGGTAATCAATATAGTGTAATACATCATAAAATGAAACACTAGGAATGGAGAATAATTGAAAACACATGCCTTTAAAAATAATAATCTTAAACGCATTATGGTAGGAGTATTAGGTGAGTAATTATTTCCCCAATAATTAATTGTAACACCCCAGGTAAATAAAGAATTTGACATTTTCATATTTATCCATATATTTGAATAAAATATTAATATTACTTTAAAGGGGATGCTATGCTCGATGGCGTACCCAATACGCAACAACGAGTTTCTTGGTAATCTTACATTGCACTCTAATAGTAAAATAATATTATTTTAAATAGTAGTTAATGCCTAGTCATTGTAATAGCAGGAAAGAATAGAAATAACAGCAAAATGATTATATATATGTTTGTCAAATATTTTTACTTTTTATAATAAATGTTAGAGAATTAATAATGCGAATGAATCCAATTTTAAGCGTAAACATTCTAATATTCATTAAAAGGTCGATTAACCGCTTTTTGATGGTGAACCTCTTTTAAATCCACTTTTTGACAATCTTATGTGTTATATTTGACAAAATAAAAATCTTCTTTAGAATTGGGACATCAAAATTTACTTTGTGAAAATTTTTGGTATTTTTCCGAAAAAAGTTCAATTTTTAATGAATAGTGAAAAATGTTGTATTTTAATACAAAAACTCTTTTTATTCTAATTTATTTATAGGATTATATTATCTTTTGATTTGGTTTTAGAGTAAAATTAGAATATATTTTTACCATTTAATCCAATAGTGGTCATTGTAATTAATTTCACTTTGAAATCGGACTTAAACTAGTGTGAATCTTTTGATACATTTTGTTTCATAAAAACACGCTATTTATTTTGACAGCGGGAATTAATTATTATATTAATTAATTCAACCTATATGTTTTGAATTTTATAAAATAGACATCATTTTTGAATTCTGAATATCAAATATAGCTTAGGGTTAATTTTTGGTAATTTTCTGAAAAACTTCAATTTTTGATGAATAGTGAAACCACTAAGTGGTACTTATAAAAACTGATTTTCTGTTTAAATGAAAATTTTCCATCTTTGTGTTTTGAATTTCAAAAATCCTACATACATGGTTGTCATTAAGAAGTAAATGTGTTTTAGTGGGATTAAAATAAATTTTTGGTGAATAGTAATTTATTAAGTTTTTAATCACGATTAGAGGTAATTAGTATAGTTTAAGGTAAGAATAATGTTTTAATAAAATTAAATGACCTAAACACTTGTCCTGCCCTCATTGGATGATTCATGGACGACCAAGAAAATCCATGGGTCAACTTGGGTACCCCATGGAGCCACTTTGGTTGGAAAATGACATAAATACCTTTTTATTTAAAGTTAAAATTAAAATGACACAAACATGAGTTGTTTTACTAAAACAATGTTTACATGGGGTTATACAAGTCATAATTTTGACTATAAATAATCATTGGAAATATAAAACAATTTAATACATCATAGTATTTTTTATAATTTTTAGACATTAAATAAATTAAATTATTTATGACATCATGATGATTCAGTGATGACCTCATTATTCAACGATTTAAATAAAATGGAATGATAATGTAAATTCTAAGACCTACAAATGTCCAAAACCTATTGGATGGGTGGATTTCGAACCCTTATAACCTTATCCTCGAATTATATCAATTTGGGACCTTTTAAATCCGAAACCCATTTTAAAATAATGGAACATTTCTTTACATTCCAAGGGTGCCCCTCCTCTCCTCTTATAAAAGGCCCCCACCTCTACCTCCTTACCCACACTTCCAAAGACTTTGGATCGGCAAAACCCTGCCCATTTTGTCTCTCCACATCCCTATATAACTCCTGGAAGCCTCACTTTGGGCAGACATCTTCCCAAAGAAGACTTTGAGCTCAAACCAAAGGGAGTTACCCGATTTTAAGGTAATGTTTTCACTTGTGTCCTTTTGTTTTATTTTGTTTCTCCAACCCCATAAACTCTTTTTATTCATTTATTTTGTAAAAAATACAGTATCTTCAATATACTAGGTTGTTGTTATAATATGGATTCGAGCTACACTTACACACACTTACATCTAATGGTTAAAGAACATATTGTTTCTATGGATGGGGAATTTCTGCATCACGAAACGATGATTGTTCAACATTATTATAACACCTTCAAAGGTGGCCATTAAGATGACAATATATTTATATATGATATATAATATGTTTATGTTTTACTTAAACTTCTGTATTTTTCATTTATGGAATTCTTTTATGGTTTCCATTATGGGTAAACGCGATATCTTCATTTATGGAAATGCGGACTACCGCCCCCTCAAAGTGATTTGATTCATTAATACCATATGTGGTACGTATAAAGGATATATTTAATGATATTATATATTATACCATACTGGAATTAAAATACTATTATGTATCATTATGTTTTAATTCCATTAAATATGAAATTGAAATGGAAGTAGTGTTCATGCGTACGTACGGCTTACCGTCTCCATGAATGGTACATTTCATTTCTTATCTCAAAATGTTATGTAATATTATAAGTACATATATATAATGGATATGTATGTAGTATATTACATCTAAATTATGGATATCATTCTGGAATTATAACATATATATATATCTCTCTCATTTTTTTTAATTCCATTAATATGATAAAAAATGAAAGTAGTGTTCATGCGTATGTACGGCCTACCATCTCCATGAACGGTGCTTTTAATTTTTTATCTCCAAATGCTATGGAATATTATAAAATGAATATATAATGGATATATATGATATTTTAAACATCAATTTTATTTTGTATATGATGTACCTATAACTACATGGAAAATTATTTTCCAACAAGTTCAATTTTTTACTCATGTACCAAACATCGACAAAAACATCTGATATGAACTCATATTATTAACCAATTATTATAACATAAAAATATGTGATGTGAACTGAATAATAATCTTTATAGGTGGTCCTTAAGCAATTATAAATTGACCAAAATTTATTATTCAGGAATATAAAGAAATGAACAAGACAAGTTGGACTTGAGGTAAGGGATCTCACTCCTCTCTTTCTTTTTAAGTACACTCTTTTATGTAATTCCTTTTAATCTCATATTTCTTGTGATGGGGGATGTTATTTTATATTCCTCTTGCTCTAAATTATATTTTAATATGATGAGAGACCCTATTTGATCTCATCAATCCATTTTTGGAAGTTTTGAGTGGCGTCGTTAGGCTGCCGAATTTTCGTAAGAGATTTAACCTCTCTCTTTCTTTTTAAGTACTCTCCTTTATGTCACTTCTTTTAAGCTCCTATTTGTTATGATGGGGGATGTTATTTTATATTCCTATTTCAATAAATTTTATTTTAATATTATGAGAGACCATATTTTATCTCATCAATCTATTTTTGGAAGCTTTAAGTGGCGTCGTTAGGCTGCCGAGTTTTCGTAAGGGATTTTTCATCTCACTTTTATTCCCGTGAGATTTATGCTACATTTGCCACAATTTAATTTGAGTGGTGTATGTAATGACCATTATTTTACTCATTGTGTAATATAATTTCATTTATGAGTATTTACATAAATTTTGTATTGTCTTTATTTCACGGGGTGTATGTTTCGAAAGATACCCATGTTGGTAAGGGAACCTTTCACCCTCCTCTTTTTAAAAGACTTCTTTTGTTATGTCTTTTAATTCACATAATATTAAGTTGGGATATGTTATTATATATCCTTACTAGTGTAAATTTTATCTCCAAGTGATGAGATACTCTTTTTATCTCTCATCAACTCATTTTCTGAATTTTAAAGTGACGTCGTTAGGCTGTCGAATTTTACCAAGGGAACTTCTTAACCCAATTTCGATTTCTTTGGGTTCAACATGTAGTTATTGAATATGTCCTCCTTTGAATATGTGTGAATGACCTTTGAGTGTTTTACACTTAGTATCCACTTATATTGGGTGTATTTATATTTGTCACACATAATTATGAGATTGATTTATCCTTAATTTAAGGGTACCTCCTTTACAGGGGATTTCATCTCATTTTACATTTCTATTGAGACTTCATTGTTGTTATGCACCAATTAACTCTTATATGGTGTATATACTGTCCTTTGGAATATTATATCATGAATTGCTTTATTATCATGATATTATAAAGTTCTGATTAAATTTTATTCCTCAATTATTGTATTCAAGTGTCTCTTATTTTGTTAAAAACACTTTAAAAAAATATCGTTTTAAATGTTTTAATGATTTATTCTTATAAATGGATCCCATTAGTATCCATGTTTTAAAAATGGTTTTAAGGATTTATTTATATGGATATTAATGCTTTAAAATTTTATAAGCTTCAAAGTGGTATGGGACACTTTGATTCTAAAAATCTCTTTATTAAATGTTTTAAATGGTTTTGAAAATGGTTTTCAGAATGGATTCATTATTTCAATATCTTAAAATGTTATATTGGTATTTCAATGTGGGAATATTATGTTTATTTTGTGCTTAAGTTATGTTTTAAGATTATGTTATGGTTCTTGGGCATTGTTTATGAATACGGGTGGTTCTGTGATAAACTAAGGGCGGGTGAGCCCGATATAGCTCTCCAATGCATTGGGTAACGCGAAGGAGTGAAACGTTAAGGTTTCTCCGAAGAGATTTAGGGAATATATTGTGGTGGGTATTCCAAACGTAACCAAGAGGGTTACTCCCTATGTAAGAATGTTATGAATGCCTCAAGTTACCTTTATGTCTTATGATTTCTATGATTTATTCATGATTTTATGAGGTATGTTAAAGTGCTTATGTTTTATGGGTAAAGTATGATTTCATTCTTATGTATACATGTACTCATGTTTCCATTCCATATTTTAATATCCCTTACTGAGCTTTTTATGCTCATCCCAAGTTTTTGAAATGTTTTTCACAGGTCAAGGGAAGGGTACATGATATGATGATAGTGTCAAGGAAGTGTCAAGAAAGAATCCATGCTTTATTTTAAATATGATTCCGTTGATGGGAAAAAAATGAATACTATCTTTTATGAAACCACTTTGTTTAAATTTGGAATGTAATGCAAGTTTTATGATCTGATTCTCTAAAATTATAAACTTGAAAAGATCCTCAATGTGTATTCTTGTAATAACTCAAGATTAAGTAAGGTTTAAGGCTGGGGCCTTATAGTTGGTATCAAAGGTCGGTTTAGATAACTTTAGAGGTTAGGGTATTCTTTAAGTATAAGTGACATTACCATAATGGTTAGGAATTCAGAAAGAGTCCTAGATTTAGATAAAGTAAATGAGTAAGTATATCTCAGTGTTTATCATCCTCATTAGTACATGATGTTTTTGATGATATACTCACTTTGACCTTTTTGGTTTTAGTAAATGGCTTGATCTAGCAGGCACCAAAGAGACAACAGGTTTGAAGGAAACTGTGGTGGTTCTCTGATTAAGATACTAGATAAAATGGGGGATTCGATGAGAAAACTTGTGGTTGTTATAAACCAACTATCAAGGAGTCATGATCAACCACTTGAACCTTGTTATGTTTTGTAATGCATCATGTACGAGATGACCAATCGATGTGGAAGTTCAGGTAATAATTATAAAGGTAACCATTAGGGTTTATATGATCCTTACTTTTGAGGTAATTATGGGTTATTATATGTTATGATGGAAAATGAAAGGCATGAGATAAACTTGAGGTTAAAATATGTTATGATCATTTTTTAAGATTTTAACTTGTTTTGGGGAATGTTTTAAGAATTATATAGTTTTGGAAAAAGGACAACACGTAGACCGTGTGACAACCCGTCGCGCCAGACAAAGCTGCGGGAATCGAACCCACAACCAAAGGGAGATTGGTATTTATCGCCTACCAATGGACTACGTGATGTACCTGGTCAGTTTGACTAATTCTTTTTAGTTAGATGATTTAGTGAATTAAGAGTAATCTGATTTTGGGTTATCTATGGAAATTTCTTAACTTATCATGGAGGATATGTGATTAGGTTAATTAATTTTCAATTCGAGACTTTAGGAGCAACTGTTGTTGTTTGGAGATAAAGGTTACGATATAACTTGGAATACTATGTGACTAAATCCTTCAAATATTTGGGTTTCAATCTTAGTTTGGTTTACGTTGAAGAGTTTTTATGGGACAAGTTTTTATCGGATGGTCCTCGTTGAACTTTGGGTTTTGTTAGAAAAAAATTTGGAGATTAAGAAAAGATTTTCTTTTTATAAAGGGTTATCCTTTTCTAGATTATCTGATCTTGTACTAACCTTTTTGGTTTTGGTTTTGGTTAAAGTATAAAGACATGGGAAGTATATATAGTTCTCTTTTGTGGATTAGGTGATTCTCTAGAAGTTGATTATAGTACTCTTAATGTGAACAAGTCTTCCTAAATACTCATCTTTTGGAGAGAATATGAGTTTGTGTAAGAAATATAATAAAAGTTGAAAATCAACATGATAAGTAATTATGTTTCCTTATGAATAAATTCCTCAATAAAAACTAACTCAAAACAAAAATGTTGTCTGTTAACTTTTCCTACTGGGGAATCGAATACCATTTAACCCATCACAAGTTTGTGATTTTCTTGTGGTTAACTTTCTCATAAACATGTTTTCTATCACTCTCCATCAGAACATGTGTAACGCCCCGACCCCAGTTACCCAGAGTCGGTGCATTATTACATAACATTGGCATGATCACAAGAAAGATCAAATCTCGAAAGACTGATTGGTTTAGTAGCCTTAGAAACACTAGATATATTCATAAGTTTTACATTACATCATAAAATGAAAAACTACTACAACAACATAATGTTTCCATAGTCCACACTATAATCCCCTCATAATATCCCTGAAGGTCATTCATAACTTACATCTTCACATCCTGGGAAAAATAAAACATAGAAAAGGGGTGAGCTCAAATGCCCAGTAAGGATAAAAATATAGAGGATACATTCATAAATAAGAATAAACATTTAAGGCAATGTATAACTAAAACAAAAGCCTTTCAAACATGAACTTTCAACATGGTATGGAATAAATAAAATGAAATAATTCCATTTACTTATTCACATGGATATTCTACTAATCGAATAATCACATGCAAAAATCAATAACCACTTTCATAATGTTGGAATGCATAATGCCAGACTATCATAACCACATAGTCAAGGCCTCGTGCCAAGACTACAAATAAGATTTTTTCAAGTCCTTGTGCCAAGACACTAGTTTGTCTCATGAGACCTACCGATGCAATTTTGTTTAGAAGATACTTAGGTTTAAAATTGCTGAAATATACTCCAGTGTTTTTCTGAAAACATTATGCAAGCTTCTGAAAACAAAATAACTAATTCTGAGACTGCTCGACTAATTACAAGCCATGATGGGTCCCCTTGCAATCCCTTCTTGTCTACCACACTCGAGAGTCGGGTTTTCTGAAAACATTTTTAAGCTTGCGTTAAATACGTATACATTTGCACTGGATTTTCATATATTTGAGAGAAATATATCCTTTTGAAATCATTTAAAAATCACATAATTATAAAATAAAATATTTACTTTGAAAATTTTCTTATAAGCTTGTAAGGAAAACTTTGACGATTTTATAATGGCAGAAAATAACCACACTCACCGTATAAGTTAAATAAACATTCTTACCTTAATTCTGTCGAAAAGGTTAAAAAGGACCTTATTTTGAAAACGATGGAAAGATTCCTTTATAAACATCTTATAAAAAGTCAAACAAGGTTATAAATGACTTTAACCCATATTCTTGTAAATAATAAATATGTTTTGAAATACATTTCGAAGAAACATGGATGTGGATGATAAAGAAATCCCAGTAGATTATTACATATAAACAACCTCGGATAATGAAGAGATTGTGAAATAACCCTTACCAATTTGGTAACATATGAAACATACAACCCATGAATGAGGTATCATACAATGAATATGTAAATACACATAAATTAGAGTGTATTACACAAGGAATATAATTATGGGCAGTACATACACCACACAAAAGGTGATGGTGGCAATATGGCATGAATCTCACGGAAATAAGGAGTGAGATGAAAACCCCTTACCTTGTACTTTTCTTTGGTTGGGGTAGGTTTACCTCATGTATAATGGTGAAATAATTGTTATTAAATTATACAAGAATCATATGATATCATATATGATCTTTTAACATTGATTTGTTAATAATATCTTAGAATTTTCGTCGTTTCGGGTGTTAACTTACTCATTTTCTTTTATATGTTTTGTTACATAAGCCATGTTTGTTGTATCTTATTCATATCCAGAATGATATCAAGTCCTTAAACATCATTTTTAAATCATCAAATGATAATTATACTTGAATGGATGCGATGGAGAATGAATCTCATCGCGTTCGTGGAGACGGTAGTCCGTACGTACGCACGAGCGACAATATCATTCTTTTGATATTAAAATAATATATAAATAGATTGTATATAATATATAAAGAATCATTAACATGTTGTATTTATTATTTACATGAGTTACACATCATTATTATACCCATCCAAATAATATTATATTGAATAACAATTACACCACGACGTGGAGACGGTAAGCCGTACGTACGCACGTATGGTGACATGTTATTCAAAGGGTGGATAAAAAACTGAATATAGTTGTACCATATTTATAATAACATCACAGTATATATATGATACTGGATTTATTATTTTAGAATGGTAACAACAAAGGATGAATAAGTGGAACAAGAAATGAACTTAGAAAAGGGTGGTGAAATCATTACCTCTTCTTCGGGTTCTTCCTTTTGATTTAATCAAAAGGGCTCCTTAGGTTGGATTTATGATCAAACTAAGGCCTCTAGGTTGTAGTGAGGGATGTTGGGAGAGTATTTGGGCAGAGTTTGGCCGAACCAAAAGGCTTTGAAGGTGTGAAGAAATGAGAAGGAGGAGTGCCCTTTTATAAGAGTGGTGAGGGGCACCTTTGGAAAAGCTAGAAATATTAATTTATAATAAATATATATTCGGTTTCTAATGGCTCCAAAGTTGACTATTCAAAGGTTAAGGTGGTTCTAGGTCGAAGACCACTCAAACAATAGAATTTAGACAGGTTTGGGTACTTATATTAACCTTATCTTTAAGTATTAACTCTAAGAAAATTAGTTTCACTTTTACAATGTCTCTTTGTATTTTTATATAATATGGTTAATAAACTTACTATATACATCCAAAAGACCCCCAAGTGGTCCATTAATGATGAACCTATCATGATATAAGTCTCTTGGCCGAACCTTAGATTTTTAGAAATTTAATATCAATTAATAATATAATATTTGTTTTAAGAACTCTTTTATGTCAATTTTGACACTATTCAAAAGTTGATTTTTGTGAAACTCATAACAGATTGATTACTTTAAAAAAAGTCAATTAAATCAATCCTAATATATCATATTATCCTATAAAATTATTTTAATTCATTAAAAGTTTCATATTATATTTATTTCGGTATTTGTAATATCAATTATTTTGATTTTTCACTATTATAGTAATTACTGCATCATCATTGTGTCATAAATAAAATAAATTATTTAATGTTTAAAAATTATAAATAAAATATAATTATGTATGAAATCGTTTTATCTTTCTAATGAATATTTATAATCTAAAATCCAAAATATATAACCCTATGTAACAATTGTTTTTCTAAAAGATATATGCTTGTGTCATTTTTGTATTCATTTTAACATAATTAAAATAAAGTGTTATTATCACTTACAAGTGGATCCATGGGGTCCCCAAATTGACACAAAGATGCCCATGGTCGACCATGTATCAACCAATAGGGTTAAGACACGTTTTAGGGTAATTTAGTATTATTATAATATTATTTTTTAACCCTTATTTACCGGATTTACCCTTAACCATGGTAAATAAAATATTTACCGCAGTAATTATTCAAAATGTCTAAAAATAAAAGTTACCTATTTACACAATTTGAACATCCTGATTCCAAATATGGAATCCATTTTCCTAAATTCAAAACACAGAAGTGGCAGAAATTAATTTAAAATTAATTCCCGCTGTCAAAACAAAAAGCGTGTTTTTAAGAGATAATAACTATCAAAAGATTGACACTTGTTTATGTTTGGTTTAATTGTAAAATTATGTCCAATGACCAACATTATATTAAATGGTAAAAATATATTCTAAATAAACTTTAAAACCACTCAAATTCATAATTTATCAATATTAATTATTTTGATTAAAAAAGTTGTTTTTAATTAAAATTTAGTAATTTTCACTATTCATCAAAATATAAAAGTTATCCGAAAAGTACCAAAATTTCACCCTAGGCTAATTTGGATATTCCGAATCCAAAAATGAAGACCATTTTTAAATATAAAATATATATCATTTCAAAAATTTGGTATTACTATTCATAACGGCTAGTTTGATTGGTTGTGGTGTGTGTTAAAACTCAAGGTTGCGTACAACACACGCACCTGTATTATTCAAAGAAAGCGTACCGTGGAAGCTTGGGATGTTTCATTTTAAATTTTTGATGTCCCCATTTAGTCAAAAAGTTTAAAATATTGTATTTAAAAAGGTTTCACTATTAAAAGTTGATTAAAGTGCAATACTGAAAATGAATCTGTTCTTGCATTATGACTAAGAAACTCATAATATGGATTCTAAAATTATAAGGATTATATAAAGTTTAAAATGTAGTTAATGCTATTCATGACCTCTTTTAATGGATTTTTTTTTTCAAGGTGTGATTGAACTCGGTGTTGCGTGTAGAGCAAGTTATTGAATTATTTTGAAGAAATAACACACTATGAAATCTTGGGGTGTTACATTCTCCCCTCCTTCAATAAATTGCGTCCTCGCAATTTGAAATTGTTCTTTGAAAATAAAAGGTTGAAAGTAGAAAATATATTTGTGGGAAAACCCACATCGGAAATTGGGTTACTAAAATTTAGTTTTAATATGAGGAAAAGAGAAATCAAAGGGTCACCACCAAATTATGATCTCGATTAGGAGAACATTGGTGGCAATTAGAGACATATAATTGGAGGAAAAACGTAAATATTTATAGGTAGTTATTGAGGTCATCAATCACAAACAAGTGTAAAATTGAGGTCCTTAAATTCATCAATCTATGATGATTTGAAATACCATCGGTTCAACAAAACATAGTGTATTAGGATAACACATTTTTGATGTTTCAAAATATCTTAGTTTAAATCCCATATCGAAAAATGAATTAGTGAGGCCTCTATTTAAAATAAAGAGTCGAAAGTATGAAGATTACCGAAAATAACACATACTAGGGTTCCATGTAGGAAAATATGGATATGTAAGAAAAATTTATCCATCAATTATCTGATGGAGAGTGGTAGAGAACATGGCTATGAAAATTCCAACAATCCCAAAGCCATAAATTATTGATGATTTAAGGTACCATCTAGGAAACCATTTTTATTCTAAGTTGCTTTTCTAAATGTTGAGGAATTTATTTATGATATTGGCTAAGATCATAAGGAGATATACTTACTTTATAATTAGAGTTTTATCCATTAATAAATTTCTACCACAAACTCATCTTTCACTCTAAAATATAATAGAATGTAAAAAAATTCTATTTACACTATTCGTATAGGGTTCCAAAATAAAGTAATTTATAATTCATCTACAAGATCTTTTAATAAAAACTACATTATTTAATCCAGGACAAATCGTGGGCCAGTGGTAGGTGATACACCCTTGTCGCCCTTCGGTTGCGGGTTCAAGTCTCGTAGCCTTACCGGACGCGACGGGTTGGCGCCCGACCTCCGGGTTGTCCTTTTATGGAAATCCAAAATAATCCAAACTAGAACTATCCAAAATACTTCTATCCAAACTCACAGTCCAACATTTATAAGGAAGGTAAACATAATATAGATCCTTTTTACCCCGTAATAGGATATGAATACCTTCATCATGTATTACCATATTCCTTATTGATTACATTCATGTTCCCTTATTCCATATAGAATGCTGGATATACTTCATTAATCCAAAAATGTTTTAAACCCCAACAATGATGGAATATACAAATCATTAATCAGCTTCAAGGTAGTCAATAATATCCAATATAATTTATCCAAATAAATCATGTATTATTCTAAAATCACCACCTCGGTATCTGAACCATATTATGGTTTATCTTTCTCTCAACCATATATTTTCCAAACATTTAACCTGCTACTGAGTCACTTTTCTTTGTTCCACACCATCTCAAGTCCTTAATGAAATAGTACTGCAGTACAATCCTTATATACTCCATAATTATTATAACAAGTACATTGTTGATACAACACTCAATTGATATAATCAACATAATAACTCTAATCATTCCTCTTCATCTGTGGTAGTATCATAACTTGATTATTATCCAATAGCATCATTTGCGGCATAGTCTGATGACTGGGACATAGGTTCGCGTAGTGTCCAAACTCCTTGCAAATGAAGCATTGTACATTTGAAACCTTTTTCTTACCCTTGCAGTCATGTACTTTGTGCCCTTTTCCTCCACACTTATAAAAAACTCCCATTCCTTTCAGGCAAGTTCCAGGGTGTTTCTTTCCACAGTTACCACATATGGGAAAATTATTCTTTTCCCTCTTCCCTTTATCCATCTTTCTCTCTTCTATCCTTTTCTTCTCTTGCTTCCCTTCAAATCCATAGGACTCAGTAAACTCTTTACTTATCTTATCAACATATGATATTATTTCTTCGTATGATGATAATACATGGGAGACTATTTCTCTTATAAATTCTAGCTTAAGACCATGAAAGATATGATCCTTCCTTCTCTTTGGATCATGTGCATTTCTGGAGTTCTCATTCCTTCTACTGGGCGCCATTTCTAAACAATGGAATACACTAGATTAGTTTATGAATCAAAAAACATAATCCCATACTTATAAAACACTTAACATAAATTGAACTATTTATGGATATAATCCATAATCATAAAAATGTTTTCTTTGAGAAATTATATACTCATAAACCCTTCATAATGATTTTTAAAGAAAATGAGAGTTATCCTAAGCATATCCCCCGAGAGTGTCGTAACCAAGAGTGCAGCAAGGCCCGTTGTCGTGCACCAGTTCCCGTTCGAGTCTAGCTCAAATCGGTGTTTTCGGGTTTTACCCCTAGGTACATCTGTGCCAGAGCCGACTCTACCTGCTCGTATCCAGATAGGGATGTATTGCTCGGAAAACTCACAAAATCTCTACAATACCAAAATTCTAGGAAGTTCTTCTATACTAATCCTCAAAGTTCATCTTAGGTCTACGTGCTCTAATCAGAGTTTATCTAAATCTAGCTTCCAAGGTTTGTACTAAACTTCCTCTGATACCAACTGTAACGCCCCGACCCCAGTTACCTAGAGTCGGTGCATTATTACATAACATTGGCATGATCACAAAAAAGATCAAATCTCGAAAGACCGATTGGTTTAGTAGCCTTGGAAACACTAGATATATTCATAAGTTTTACATTACATCATAAAATGAAAAACTACTACAACAACATAATGTTTCCACAGTCCACACTATAATCTCCTCATAATATCCCTGAAGGTCATTCATAACTTACATCTTCACATCCTGGGAAAAATAAAACATAGAAAAGGGGTGAGCTCAAATGCCCAGTAAGGATAACAATATAGCGGAAACTTTCATAAATAAGAATAAACATTTAAGGCAATGTATAACTAAAACAAAATCCTTTCAAACATGAACATTCAACATGGCATGGCATAAATAAAATGAAATAATGCCATTTACTTATTCAGATGGATATTCTACTAATCGAATAATCACATGCAAAAATCAATAACCACTTTCATAATGTTGGAATGCATAATGCCAGACTATCATAACCACATAGTCAAGGCCTCGTGCCAAGACTACAAATAAGATTTTGTCAAGGCCTTGTGCCAAGACACTAGTTTGTCTCATGAGACCTACCGATGCAATTTTTTTTAGAAGATACTTAGGTTTAAAATTGCTGAAATATACTCCAGTGTTTTTCTGAAAACATTATGCAAGCTTCTGAAAACAAAATAACTAATTCTGAGACTGCTCGACTAATTACAAGCCATGATGGGTCCACTTCCAATCCCTTCTTGTCTACCACACTCGAGACTCGGGTTTTCTGAAAACATTTTTAAGCTTGCGTTAAATACGTATACATTTGCACTAGATTTTCATATATTTGAGAGAAATATCTCCTTTTGAAATCATTTAAAAATCACATAATTATAAAATAAAATATTTACTTTGAAAATTTTCTTATAAGCTTGTAAGGGAAACTTTGAAGATTTTATAATGGCAGAAAATAACCACACTCGCCGTATAAGTTATAAAAACATTCTTACCTTAATTCTGTCGAAAAGGTTAAAAAGGACTTTATTTTGAAAACGACGGAAAGATTCCTTTATAAACCTCTTATAAAAAGTCAAACAAGGTTATAAATGACTTTAACCCATATTCTTTTAAATAATAAATATGTTTTGAAATACATTTCGAAGAAACATGGATGTGGATGATAAAGAAATCCCAGTAGATTATTACATATAAACAACCTCGGATAATGAAGAGATTGTGAAATAACCCTTACCAATTTGGTAACATATGAAACATACAACCCATGAATGAGGTATCATACAATGAATATGTAAATACACATAAATTAGAGTGTATTACACAAGGAATATAATTATGGGCAGTACATACACCACACAAAAGGTGATGGTGGCAATATGGCATAAATCTCACGGAAATAAGGAGTGAGATGAAAACCCCTTATCTTGTACTTTTCTTTGGTTGAGGTAGGTTAAACTCCTGTATAATGGTGAAATAATTGTTATTAAATTATACAATAATCATATGATATCATATATGATCTTTTAACATTGATTTGTTAATAATATCTTAGAATTATCGTCGTTTCGGGTGTTAACTTACTCATTTTCTTTTATATGTTTTGTTACATAAGCCATGTTTGTTGTATCTTATTCATATACAGAATGATATCAAGTCCTTAAACATCATTTTTAAATCATCAAATGATAATTATACTTGAATGGATGCGATGGAGAATGAATCTCATCGCGTTCGTGGAGACGGTAGTCCGTACGTACGCACGAGCGACAATATCATTATTTTGATATTAAAATAATATATAAATGGATTGTATATAATATATACAGAATCATTAACATGTTGTATTTATTATTTACATGAGTTACACATCATTATTATACCCATCCAAATAATATTATATTGAATAACAATTACACCGCGACGTGGAGACGGTAAGCCGTACGTACGAACGTATGGTGACATGTTATTCAAAGGGTGGATAGAATACTGAATATAGTTGTACCATATTTATAATAACATCACAGTATATATATGATACTGGATTTATTATTTTAGAATGGTAACAACAAAGGAAGAAGAAGTGGAAGAAGAAATGAACTTAGAAAAGGGTGGTGAAATCATTACCTCTTCTTCGGGTTCTTCCTTTTGATTTAATCAAAAGGGCTCCTTAGGTTGGCTTTATAATCAAACTAAGGCCTCTAGGTTGTAGTGACGGATGTTGGGAGAGTATTTGGGCAGAGTTTGGCCGAACCAAAAGGCTTTGAAGGTGTGAAGAAATGAGAAGGAGGAGTGCCCTTTTATAAGAGGGGTGAGGGGCACCTTTGGAAAAGCTAGAAATATTAATTTATAATAAATTCATATTCGGTTTCTCATGGCTCCAAAGTTTACTATTCAAAGTTTAAGGTGGGGATAGGTCGAAACCCACTCAACCAATAGAATTTAGACAGGTTTGGGTACTTATATTAACCTTATCTTTAAGTATTAACTCTAAGTTAATTAGTTTCACTTTTACAATGTCTCTTTGTATTTTTATATAATATGGTTAATAAACTTACTATATACATCAAAACGACCCCCAAGTGGTCCATTAAAGATGAACCTATCATTATATAAGTCTCTTGGCCTAACCTTAGATTTTTAGGAATTTAATATCAATTAATAATATAATATTTGTTTTAAGAACTCTTTTATGTCAATTTTGACACTATTCAAAAGTTGATTTTTGTGAAACTCATAACAGATTGATTACTTTCAACAAAGTCAATTAAATAAATAATATATATCATATTATCCTAGAAAATTAGTTTAATTCATTAAAAGTTCCATATTATATTTATTTGGGTATTTTTAATATCAATTATTTTGATTTTTCATTATTATAGTAATTACTCCATCATCATTGTGTCATAAATAAAATAAATTATTTAATGTCTAAAAATTATAAATAAAATATCATTATGTATGAAATCTTTTTATCTTTCTAATGAATATTTATAATCTAAAATAAAACATATATAACCCTATGTAACAATTGTTTTTCTAAACGATATATGCTTGTGTCATTTTTGTATTCATTTTAACTTAATTAAAATAAAGTGTCATTATCACCTACAAGTGGATCCATGGGGTCCCCAAATTGATACAAAGATTCCCATGGTCGACCATGTATCAACCAATAGGGTTAAGACACGTTTTAGGGTAATTTAGTATTATTATAATATTATTTTTTAACCCTTATTTACGGGATTTACCCTTAACCATGGTAAATAAAATATTTACCGCAGTAATTATTCAAAATGTCTAAAAATAAAAGTTACCTATTTACACAATTTGAACATCCTGATTCCAAATATGGAATCAATTTTCCTAAATTCAAAACAGAGAAGTGGCAGAAATTAATTTAAAATTAATTCCCGCTGTCAAAACAAAAAGCGTGTTTTTAAGAGATAATAACTATCAAAAGATTGACACTTGTTTATGTTTGGTTTAATTGTAAAATTATGTCCAATGACCAACATTATATTAAATGGTAAAAATATATTCTAAATATACTTTAAAACCACTCAAATTCATAATTTATCAATATTAATTATTTTGATTAAAAAAGTTGTTTTTAATTAAAATTTAGTAATTTTCACTATTCATCAAAATAGAAAAGTTATCCGAAAAGTACCAAAATTTCACCCTAGGCTAATTTCGATAATCCGAATCCAAAAATGAAGTCCATTTTTAAATATAAAATATATATAATTTCAAAAATTAGGTATTACTATTCATAACAGCTAGTTTGATTGGTTGTGGTGTGTGTTAAAACTCAAGGTTGCGTACAACACACGCTACTGTATTATTCAAAAAAAGCGTACCGTGGAAGCTTGGGATGTTTCATTTTAAATTTTTGATGTCCCCATTTAGTCAAAAAGTTTAAAATATTGTATTTAAAAAGGTTTCACTATTAAAAGTTGATAAAAGTGCAATACTGAAAATGAATCTGTTCTTGCATTATGACTAAGAAACTCATAATATGGATTCTAAAATTATAATGATTATATAAAGATTAAAATGTAGTTAATGCTATTCATGACCTCTTTTAATGGATTTTTTTTGTATGTCAAGGTGTGATTGAACTCGGTGTTGTGTGTAGTGCAAGTTATTGAATTATTTTGAAGAAATAACACACTATAAAATCTTGGGGTGTTACAACATGACCCTATGTTTTCTCCTCCATGTTCATGTTTTCCAACATGGAATCCTAGTATGGGTTAACTCGGGTGACCTCTGTACTTATCATCCTTTATTTTAGAGTGATTGTTTTACTAACTTTTGTTCCGATGTGGGACTTTCAAGGATGTTTCCAAGCTCAATTTTAAAATTGTGAGGACGCAATTCCCAAAAAGGGGGAAAGGATGTAACACCCCAGGTAAATAAAGAATATTTCATTTTCATATTTATCCATATTTTTGAATAAAATAATAATATTACTTTAAAGGGGATGCTATGCTTAATGGCGTACCCAATACGCAACAACGAGTTTCTTGGGAATCTTACATTGCACTCTAATAATAAAATAATATTATTTTAAATAGAAGTTAACGCCTAGCTGTTGTAATGGTGAGAATGAATATAACTAACTACAAAATTATTATATATGTTTTTCAAATATTTTCACTTATTATAATAAATGTTAGAGAATTAAAAATGCGAATGAATCCAATTTTAAGCGCAAACATTCTAATATTCTTTAAAAGGTCGATTAACCTCCTTTTGATGGTGAACCTCTTTTAAATCAACTTTTTGACAATATTATGTGTTATATTTTACAAAATAAAACTCTTCTTTATAATTGGTACATCAAAATTTACTTTGTTTAAATTTTTGGTATTTTTCCGAAAAAGTTCAATTTTTAATGAATAGTGAAAATTGTTGTATTTTAATTCAAAACCACTTTTTAATCTAATTTATTTATATGATTATATAATATTTTGAATTGGTTTTTAAGTGAAATTAGAATATATTTTTACCATTTAATCCAATATTGGTCGTTGGAATTAATTTCACTTTGAAATCGGACTTAAACTAGTGTCAATCTTTTGATACATTTTGTTTCATAAAAACACGCTATTTGTTTTGACAGTGGGAATTAATTATTAAATTAATTAATGCAACCTATATTTTTTGAATTTTTTAAAATAGACATCATTTTTTAATTCTGAATATCAAATATAGCTTAGGGTGAAATTTTGGTAATTTTTTGAAAAACATCAATCTTTGATGAATAGTGAAACCACTAAGTGGTACTTATAAAAACTGATTTTCCATTTAAATGAAATTTTTCCGTCTTGGTGTTTTGAATTTCAAAAATCTGACATACATGGTTGTCAATAGGAATTAAAATGTGGTTCAATGAGATTAAAATAATTTTTTGGTGAATACTAACTTATTAAGTTTTTAGTCGCGATTAGAGGTAATTAGTGTAGTTTAAGGTAAGAATAATATTTTAATAAAATTAAATGACCTAGACACTTTTCCTAACCTCATTGTATGAGTCATGTCCGACCAAGACAATCCATGGGACAACTTGGGGACCCCATGGATCCACTTTGGTTGGAAAATGACATAAATACCTTTTTATTTAAAGTTAAAATTAAAATCACACAAACATGAGTTGTTTTACTAAAACAATTTTTACAAGGGGTTATACAAGTCATAATTTTGACTATAAATAGTAATTGGAAAGATAAAAATATTAAATACATCATAGTATTTTTTTTATAATTTTTGGACATTAAATAAAGTAAATTATTTATGACATCAGGATGATGCAGCGATGACCTCATTATTCAACGATTTAAATAAAATGGAAAGATAATGTAAATTCTAAGTCCTACACATGTCAAAAACATATTTTATGGGTGGATTTAGAACCCTTATCACCTTAGCCTCTAATTATATCAATGTGGGTCCTTTTAAATCCGAAACGCATTTTAAAATAAAGGAACATTTCTTTACTTTCCAACGGTGCCCCTCCTCTCCTCTTATAAAAGGCCCCCACCTCTACCTCCTTACCCACACTTCCAATGCCTTTGGGTCGGCCAACCCCTGCCCATTTTGTCTCTCCACATCCCTATCTAACTCCTTGAAGCCTCACTTTGGGCAGAGGTCTTCCCAATGATGCCTTTGAGCTCAAACCAAAGGGAGTTATCCGATTTTAAGGTAATGTCTTCACTTTTGTCCTTTTGTTTTATTTTGTTTCTCCAACCCCATAAAATCTTTTTATTCTTTTATTTTGTAACAAATACAGTATCTTAAATATACTAGGATGTTTTTATAAGACGAATTAGAGCTACACTTACACACACTTACATCTAATGGTTAAAGAACATATTGTTTCTGTGGATGGCGAATTTTTGCCTCAAAAAATGATGATTGTTCAACATTCTTCTAACACCTTCAAAGGAGGCCATTAAGATGACACTATATTTATATATGATATATAATATGTTTATTTTTTACTTAAGATTCTGTATTTTTAATGTATGGAATAACTTTATGGTTTCCATTATGGGTAAACGCGATATCTTCATTTAAGGAAGTGCGGACTACCGCCCCCTCAAAGTGATTTGATTCGTTAATACCATATGTGGTACGTATAAAGGATATATTTAATGATATTATATATGATAATATACTGGAATTAAAATACTATTATGTATCATTATGTTTTAATTCCATTAAATATGAAATATAAATGGAAGTAGCATTCATGCGTACGTACGGCTTCCCGTCTCCATGAACGATACATTTCATTTCTTATCTCAAAATGTTATGTAATATTATTAGTACATATACATAATGGATATGTATGTAATATATTACATCTAAATTATGGATATCATTATGGAATTATAACATATATATATATATATCTCATTTTTTTAATTCCATTAATATGACAAAAAATGAAAGTAGCGTTCATGCGTATGTACGGCCTACCGTCTCCATGAACGGTGCTTTTAATTTTTTATCTCAAAATGCTATGGAATAGTATAAAATGAATATATACTAGATATATATGATATTTAAAACATCAATTCTATTCGGGCTATGATGAACCTATAACTACCTGGAAAATTATTTTCCAACAAGTTCAATTTTTGACTCATGTACCAAACATCGCCAAAAACGTCTGATATGAACTCATATTATTAACCAATAATTATAACATTAAAATATGTGATGTGAACTGAATAATAATATTTATATTTGGTCCTTAAGCAATTATAAATTGACCAATGTTTATTATTCAGGAATATAAAGAAATGAACAAGACGAGTTGGACTTGAGGTAAGGGATCCCACTCCTCTCTTTCTTTTTAAGTACACTCTTTTATGTCATTCTTTTTAAGCTCATCATTCCTGTGATGGGGGATGTTATTTTATATTCCTATTTCTCTAAATTATATTTTAATATGATGAGAGTACCTATTTGATCTCATCAATCCATTTTTGGAAGTTTTGAGTGGCGTCGTTAGGCTGCCGAATTTTCGTAAGAGATCTAACCTCTCTCTTTCTTTTTAAGTACTCTCCTTTATGTCACATCTTTTAAGCTCCTATTTGTTATGATGGGGGATGTTCTTTTATAATCCTATTTCTATACATTTTATTTTAATATTATGAGAGACCATATTTTATCTCATCAATCTATTTTTGGAAGCTTTAAGTGGCGTCGTTAGGCTGCCGAGTTTTCGTAAGGGATTTTTCATCTCACTTTTATTCCCGTGAGATTTATGCTACATTTGCCACAATTTAATTTGAGTGGTGTATGTAATGACCGTTATTTTACTCATTGTGTAATATAATTTCATTTATGAGTATTTACATAAATTTTGTATTGTCTTTATTTCACGGGGTGTATGTTTCGAAAGATACCCATGTCAGTAAGGGAACCTTTCACCCTCCTCTTTTTAAAAGACTTCTTTTGTTATGTCTTTTAATTCACATACTATTAAGTTGGGATATGTTATTATATATCTTTACTAATATAAATTTTATCTCCAAGTGATGAGATACTCTTTTTATCTCTCATCAACTCATTTTCTGAATTTTAAAGTGACGTCGTTAGGCTGTCGAATTTTACCAAGGGAACTTCTTAACCCAATTTCGATTTCTTTGGGTTCAACATGTAGTTATTGAATATGTCCTCCTTTGAATATGTGTGAATGACATTTGAGTGTTTTACACTTAATATCTACTTATATTGGGTGTATTTATAATTTTCACACATAATTATGAGATTGATTTATCCTTAATTTAAGGGTACCTTCTTTACAGGGGATTTCATCTCATTTTAAATTTCTATTGAGACTTCATTGTTGTTATGCACCAATTCACTCTTATATGGTGTATATACTGTCCTTTGTAATATTATATCATTAATTCCTTTATTCTCATGATATTATAAAGTTCTTATTAAATGTTATTCCTCAATTATTGTATTCAAGTGTCTCTCATTTTTTTAAAAACACTTTAAATAAAATATCGTTTTAAATGTTTTAATGATTTATTCTTATAAATGGTTCCCATTAATATAAATGTTTTCAAAATGGTTTTAAGGATTTATATATATGGATATTAATGGTTTAAAATGTTAAAAGCTTCAAAGTTGTATGGGACACTTTGATTCTAAAAATCGCTTTATTAAATGTTTTAAATGGTTTTTAAAATGGTTTTCAGAATGGATTCATTATTTCAATATCTTAAAATGTTATATTGTTATTACAATGCGGGAATGTTATGTTTATTTTGTTCTTAAGTTATGTTTTATGATTATGTTATGGTTCTTGGGAATTGTTTATGAATACGGGTGGTTCTGTGATAAACTAAGGGAGGGTGAGCCCGATATAGCTCTCCAATGCATTGGGTAACGTGAAGGAGTGAAACGTTAATGTTTCTTCGAAGAGATTTAGGGAATATATTATGGTGGGTATTCCAAACGTAACCAAGAGGGTTACTCCCTACGTCAGAATGTTATGAATTCCCCAAGTTACCTTTATGTCTTATGATTTCTATGATTTATTCATGATTTTATGAGGTATGTTAAAGTGCTTATGTTTTATGGGTAAAGTATGATTTCATTCTTATGTATACATATACACATGTTTCCTTTCCATATTTTTATATCCCTTACTGAGCTTTTTATGCTCATCCCAAGTTTTTGAAATGTTTTTCACAGGTCAAGGGAAGGGTACATGATATGATGATAGTGTCAAGGAAGTGTCAAGAAAGAATCCATGTTTTATTTTAAATATGTTTCCGTTGATGGGAAAAAATGAATACTATGTTTTATGTAACCACTTTGTTTAAATTTGGAATGTAATGCATGTTTTATGATCTAATTCTCTAAAACTCTAAACTTGAAAAGATCCTCAATGTGTAATCTTTTAATAACTCACGATTAAGTAAGGTTTAAGGTTGGGGCCTTATAGTAATAATCATGGGAATTTTACTAGTCAAATAACCACATAGAATTTGATTTTCTAGATTAATAATAAGGGACATGAATATGTTGAACACTCTAAAACATACAATCAGGGCCTCATCAATTATATCTAAAAATGATCAGTGCCTTGTCCAATACCATATCTGAAAATGGGAAAGGAATCAGCCAAGTCCATATATATTTGTATAATTAGACCTACCAATGAATCGAGGGGGTATAGTAGGTCGCACTAGTGACATAATTTTTTTAATTAATTCCTCATATGAATGGGGATAAACATTTACCACATTTACATTCATATTGAAACTAACATATGAAATGTCAATAACATTCCCCGAACATTATGCATAAACACTAACCATTTGTAGTTAATTATTTAACTGTTTTAAGATACCACATCTATAATCAATCTAATCATAAACCATTAAATTAAATATGGTATATTATATCATAAATTATTTATCATAAAAATACATAATAATTAACAAGGTTATTGAAACGGATAAATTTTCTCTTATAAAGTCACCTGATAATTCTTGAGAGAATTGCACACCATGAACTATGAATTTATAGCACCATGATAAGGGAAATTCATATGATAGAAATTTGGAGACATACTATCAAGGCCTCGGCCAAGACATAAAAAAATTATCACCTTGACCGAACCCATATCTTAATTGGGCTAGGCCTCGATCTAGACCATATTTATTTGTCTCATGAGACCTACCAATGCATTTAAGGGCTATAGAAGGCCCCACCCATCTCATATAAAATATAATTAAGTCTTCATATGAATAGAGATAAAAATAAACAATATTTACGTGCATATTGAGAATAACATATGATATGTAAATAACGGTTACCAAACATTATTTATAAACACAAACCATTCAGAATACAGTGGTGAATGGTTTTAAGATAGCACATACATAGTAAAACTTTTCATAAAACAATAAATTAAATATTTTTTATGATATATTAATATATTATTCCCAATAATACATTCTAATAGACCAGAGTGTTGAAATGGGTGAAGATAGTCTTATAAAATAATCGAGTAATTGTTGAGATAAATACTCTTTTACTTTCAAAAGATGGGCTATTTTGGAAAAGACATTGTATAACAAAAGAAATGATGTAAGTTATTATTTTCTTAATAAAAATAGTGATTATAAAATGATAATATTATCTAAAAAAGATTATATAATTCCTATGAACACAAATGAAAATTTGATAAATTCCCTTGAATCTGGCGTCTGTTTCGGGAATAAATATTTAAAGATCATTTTAAATAATATAACTCCACTTAAATGATATAATATTCTTTTGGGTTCATATATAAATAAATTCACACAAAATATATGATTATTAAATATTAATAAATAATAGTTTAATTGATGTTGTAATAAAATAATAGTAACCCAAATGAAAATGGATGTTCGGGTAGAAAACCCTAACCTTAGGATGAAAAGTGTTCCTTACTTGATCTTAATGACATGAAGAATCAAATTTAAGTCCATAAATTAATGATTCTAGAAGCTAATCTACATTTAATTAATATATTATAACCTTATTAGGTTCATTCATGGCCTTTGGATGGGTTAAGAAACTCAATTTCATTGTTTGGGGGCATTTTCTTCATTTGTTTACATGATCATTTTAATTATATTCATATATGGATATACATGTTGAATGAGAATTGTTATAATGAATATAAGTTTTATATTACTAGTGAAAAAAAATTATTACATAATTATGATATTATTTCGGGTATTTGTAGTAATGATTGATTATTATATAAAACATTAATGAAAATTGTCTGGGTTAATTGGTAGTTCTTGATCATAATGAACTTATTTGGATTTATAAATTAATATCATGTGTATAAAAAGATTTTATAACCTTAAATAATATATAATAGATATATTATAGTGTGGATAAACCATAAAAATGTTTTCATGACCAGAATAGAATATGGTAATAGAAATTGAAAACTCAGCATCCAGGAATGTGATAAATTAACACATCTCGGATGATGTTTTCATTTCTCATATAAAATAAGTGGAATGGAGTGATGATGAAGAGTTCTTACATTAACATTAAAACATTCAAGTACATTTAACTTTCTAGAGTCATCAAAAAAATTTAATGAAATTTTTGGTGTGGAATGAAAAATAATAGAAAGGATCTCAAAATAAATGAAATGAAAAGAGGAATTTACATTTTGATGTAATGTTCCATGAGATCCCCAACTGTAAAGACCAGAGCCTATTTTCCAAGAGTCGGTGCCTTATTTTATTACATTGAAATATAAACAAGGAATATGCATTCTAATGGACTATGTAGTTTACAATCATGGGAAACAATATAGATACATAATTTCAACATTACAATATGAAATGAAAAATAACATATAAGTACCATTGGGAACATCCAACTCTCTATGATTATCAATGCAAGTTAATAATAATATACCACATTATGTACATGAAAAAAATAAACATAAGTAGGGGGAGCTCAGATGCTCATTAAGGATTAACATTAAAATGATAGTTAACATAATTATTAGGCATAGTGAATAATTAAATACACATGTCTATAAAAATAAACTTAAACATAATATGGAAGTAATATGTGTTGAGTAAATATTTCCATAAGAAAAAATAAAAATGGGTATTATATTAGTCAAATAACCATATGAAATATAAATTTATTTCATCATTATGAGGGAAATTCATAAGCCTGTAAATTTGAAACATACCATCATGGCCTCCACAAATACATTAAAAAATGATTATGGTCTCGTCCAAAACCATATCTAAATATGGGAAAGGCCTCGAAAAATTCTCTATCTATTTGTCTCTTGAGACCTACTGATGCCTTAAGGGGATATAGAGGGCCCAATACATCAAATAATATGTCTAATTCATTCCTCATATGAACTATAATAAGAATAAACATTATATAAATTGACAATGAAACTAACGTATGTCATGTATATAAAATTCCATTAACATTTAGCATAAACACTAACCATTAGGAGTAAAATGGTGAGTTGTTTTCAAATAGAACATTCGTAGTCAAATGAATCAAAAAACATTTAATTTACTATGGTTAATTATATTATAACATTTTAATCCCAATAATACATAATAATCTACAAGAGTATTGAAGCAGATGAAGATAATCTTATAAAATCAATGAGTAATTCTTGAGATAAATACACTTTTACATTGAAAAGAATAGTTCTTTTGGAAAGTAATTTTTATAAAAAAATAAATAAGTATTTTAGTATTTTCATAATTAAATAATTTATTATAGAATGATAATGGTGGAAAAAAACCAAATATATAATTTCCATAAAAATAGGTAATATGTTTTATAAATTCCATTGATTCTGGCTTGTATTTCAGGTACGATTTTGGAAAGGTAGTTTTAAAACATATTACTCATCCTAAATTAATGGAAAATTGTGGTTCTATCACACACAAAAACCTAGATATATATATATATATATAAATATAACTGAATATATGAAGAGTATATATGATTAACTATGAATTTAATTGAGTTAAGTAAGCAATAAGAGTAACCAAAATGAAAATAGATGTTTATGTAGAAAACCCTTACCATAAGTCTGAAGGTGTTCCTAACATCATCATTATTTCTAGAATAACCAAATTTAGAATCATAAATTAAAATCTTCATAACCTCTTATACATGTAATTGATATATTATAACCTTATTGAGTTCTTTCATGGCCTTTTGTTGGGTTAAGATATTCAATTTCATTGGTATGGTGTATTCTTTCCTTGGATTTCAAGATCTGTTAACTTATATTCATGTATGTATAAACATGTAGAATGAGAATGGATTTCCAAAATATTATTTTTAATTTATTAGTGGACATCCATTAGATTAAATTTTTATAAAATTAATTTTTTTATTAGAAGTGATGATGTATCAGTATATAAAACAGTAGTGATAGTTTTTTAGGTTAATTGGAAGCTTTTTGCTCACAACGAACTCATTTTAATTAATAAGATATTATAATGTGTAAAAAATGATTATAGAAACATAAATTAGTTTTATTTAATATATTTAGGTCTATCTAAACCATTAAAATGAATTCATTATTATAATTGAATATGGTAATAGATATTGAAAACAATCATCCTTGAATGCGATATATGAACACATCTCAGATGGTGAATTCATTTGAAGTATAAAATGAGGTGAAATCATAGATGATGAAGAATTATTACTTTATCATATAAAAATTACATACTTGTAAGGTACTAGATATATCAAAATTTTTGGATGAAATCCATTGAGGATTGAAAATGAAAGGAAAGGAACTTGAAATAAAAGAAATGATAATCAAAATGTACCTCTTGAAGTAATCTTCCTTGAGAGCATTTTTAGGGAAGTGGTCTGGAAATTTTTATGAGAACAAGGGATTTTAGACATGGGGTAGGGTCTTGGGAGGATATTTTAGTAGAATTTAGATGGGTCATAGGGCATGAGAGGAGTTAATAGAAGATGGATTTGGGGGTATAGTGGATGAGAGGAGGGTTTCCCATTATTTTACTCATTTCTGTGTGGTTTTACCAAATTCACCCAATAGTATTGATTCTTGTGACCAATAATAGAAATATGGGCATGTATATTTGAACCACATTTTATTAAATTATCCATGACGTTATGAATAGTAAATTTAACTATTAATGTAATTATATGGTAAACTAATGTATTTTACAATTCATCAAAATGTCGAGTATTTAAAAAAATCCCAAAAATTCACATTAAAAATTTGTCCACATGTAAATTTAATAACGAAATCCATTTTTCAAAAATAATTATCTTTATATTAATAATAATATTTATAAATAAAATCATAATTTATTCAAAATAACAATTTTAAAATAATAATTATTTTTATATAACATTAAATAATTAATCAATATCTCATTATGATAAATATAGGTTGTTATATAGGTCCCTTTCTAGTCATAAATCCTTCAATTTGTTTCAATATAGTATATTTTATCAAGGTTAGTGAATTAAGGAAGAAATTATCATTCCATGTTATAGGGACATTCTTTGAATCACCAACGACTCTAATCAAGATGTCGACATGATATATTATTTTTATGTATAAACCTTTATATATTCCCTTACACAGGTTAGCTACTCCCAGGCACATCTCATTACCATGTACATATTCCTTCCTTTCCCTGGCTATAAGCTCCATATAGTAACTCAAGAAGAAAATAATTCCTATTATAGAACTTTATAGCGTCCCGGTTCAGGGAGTAGTCTAGAGTCACCCCTTACCCAGTTGGTCACATGGCTTCTAGTGCATTTCTCCAAACCCCAGAGGATGCCAACAAGAAGCAAGGACCATGGGTGTGATAGTTTGGAAACTGTTCCCACCCTGGTAGAGTAACACAGTGGAAGTAAAATAGATTGCAATAACGGAAGCAGTAAAACATGAAATAGGTAAACAGCGGAAGTAATAAACAACTCGAGCACACATATATATAAATAATTCATGATACATATGTCTTGGAAAGCATCCAAACAAATCAAAATACTGGAATACAGTACATATCCCAAGTGCAAAAAAACTAGAAACTGCTCCTCAGCGTCACAATCCTCATCTTGGTCACATGATCTCTAGCACCAAGATGTCAAGTACATGAAGTAGAAGGGTGCTTTCCCATATCTACACCTGCAAGAATATAATCTGTTTGGGCCCAAAAGCATTACCCAAACAGGGTGTGAGACTAAATCCTAGTAGGCAACCACCCAAAGATCTATGCCTAATAGTCAGTGATTATATATGGAAGGAAATAGACAAAGAGAAACAATAAGGAAGGATGTAATCAATAGTAAAAAATCATACATTTTCAATGCATTCAATTTGATATATCAATCAATGATCTAAACAAAAGAAAGTAACCATCTAATAAGTACTCATAGCCTAAACCATCCAGTTTATACAAACAAACAGAAGCAACCCTCTAAGAAGTGAACACAGTCCAACCACTCTGGTTCAGCTTTAGCATAGACTCTCTGAGAAAAAACTAACTATAAATTCCCCTTGTAGTATCGTATCGGTAACATAAAAGTTCTCGGGGGATGTACTCAACAACCAAAATTGTCTTATGTGATTTTTTTATTCTTATAAATAGATTAAAATTTTCATGAATTGTTGAAAATATTTACATCAGATAAAAAATCATTAGTATTCATTTAATTCAAAAATTATATAATATTTTTTATTGTTCAAGTATTCATATATTTCTCCTTTTACAAAACATTATCCATTTATATCATTGGGAATCAACAATATACATTGATTTCGTGTAAAATATTTTTTATTATTAAAATTATCATTTTTTTAAAAAATATTTACGATTCCTTTTCCATAAATATATATAACATAATTGAAACCAAAATCTACAAATTTAATCATGATAATTATAATTAATTTAAATAATCATTAAAAAAATTATCGAACAATTTCAATTTTGGACAAAATAAATTGTAAAAATTGTTAATATTTGTCACCATGATAAATCTAATTTTTTGGTTAATCATGGTTAAAAAAATTAATTCTAGAATATCACTTTATAATTATCTTATATTGGAATATATGACTTTTAAATTTCATTTAGATGGCATTTTCTATAGAAAGTTTCATTTATATTACCTTAATTAATGAATAAATAAATAATTTCACTGTCATTTCTTTAGCATCTAAAATCTGTTTTAATTGATATTGAATGATATGATGGGTTATAAAATTGTTATATTTATGATAAATTAAATATTTTTATGTTATTAATTTATTTTTAATTTTTTTTATTATGGTATTATTTCAAATAATTAATTTATAAAACAGATGTAATGATTTTCAAAAGAATTATAAAAATAATGTAAAATATTTCAAAAAAATTAAGTATATTATGTATAATGTCATTTATATCTATTTTTTAATTTATTTCTCAATTGTAATTTGTAACGTTCGGTTTCGGGAGCCGCCTAGAAGAACCCAATACCTGGTTGGTCACATGGCCTCAAGCGCATTTCCCCAAATGTCAGAGGCTACCGACTAGCAGAAAGGGTCCTAGGTGTGAAAGTGGTGAAACTATACCCTCATTGGCAGAGTAACACAACAGAAGTAAAACAGATAGCAATAACGAAAGCAATAAAACATGAAATAGGTAAACTGTGGAAGTAATAATCTACTAGAGTACACATATAAATAAATTATGCATGATACATATGTCTAGGATAGCATCCAAATCAACCACAATGATGGAATATAGTACAGAACCCATGAGAAAAAGAAAAAAAGAAACAGCTCCTCAGCATCACAAGTCTCAGCTTGGCCCCTTACTCTCCAACTCCAAGCAGTCATGTACCTGAAGTAGAATGGTGCTTTACCATATCTACACATGAAACAATATAATCTTTTTGGGCCCGAAAACATGTCCCAGACATGGTGTAAGACTATATCCCAGTAGGGAACCCCCCAATGATATGTTCCTAATAGTCAGTGAATATATATGGCTGGAAATAAGCATAAAGAAATAGTAAGAAAGGATGTACTCAAGAGTATACAACCCAACTATTTCAATTAATTCAATTTCATATATTAAACAAGTTTCTATACAAAAGCAAGTAAACCTCTGGGAAGTACTCATAGCCTGGCCCCTCTGGTTCAACCAAACCAACTGAAGCAACCCTCTTGGAAGAACTCACCGTCTAACTCCTCTTGTTCAGCTTTAGTATTGACTCTCTAAGGAATAACTCACCATTAACACCCCCTATAGTCTAGTATCGGTGACTAAAAGGCACTCTGGGGAAGCACTCAAAGTCCAATTCCCCATGTGGCCTGCATCTAGGAACTACATACACTCTAAAAAATCACTTACATCCATTCACCCAATGGTCTCACATCGTAATAGTCAAACATACACTCTATAGAAGCCCTCAACATCCATTGTCACTATGGTCTGCTACACCATGTTCTCATAGACATGTGTAATTCAATCGTGCACAAATGATACAGGGCATCTAGAGTAACCTTCAATAACTACTTGGATAAAAATTCTACAACATAACAGTATGTGAGATAAATAATATTAATCCATCCTATCAGTACTAGGAAAGTAAATATAGCATACTAACAGGCTAAACAAGACCAAACAGTCATAAACAATAAAAGCATGGGAAACCCATCCAATGAATAGAAATTAACCCTAATCGCATTGAATTGAACTCTACTCAAGCATATAAATCATAGCCGGCAAAAATATGGTTAAAATAGTAAACCCGCAATACCCTAATCATGGGTATTGGAAACTTTTTCACATATAACACAATGACTATCTACTGAAAGGAACAAACCACCTAACATGGCATTGAGAGATCTATATACATAAACCTCAGGCCTTGAATCACCCTATAATGCTATAGATCTATAAAAAACTTCTAAATCATTCAACTGAAGATAATTCTTGAAAGATAAAGAATCAGCAAATGATGCCCTAGAAGAAGGAAGATCTTACTTTGGTGATACCAAGGCAATCAATGATGGTCGAATTAGAGAATGGATGATCAATCGGGGTATCGATGAAGATCCATGCCATACGGAAACTCTCGTACGAAGAAGGTGAACAAGAAGTGTGTTCTACGCATTAGACGTGACTGCAGTCCATTTAATGAAATAAAAAAAGTACACTGTATCTACATTACAAGTACACAATGTGTACATTCCCTTATCGGCCTCCGCATTAGGTGGTCTCCCAGTCACCACACACGGCTGTGTGCTCGGCCTTTACACATCCAACATATGGGTACATGTATCAAAAGTTTACACGACATGTACATATAAGTAAATAGTGTGTCTTCAAAAACTTCAAGACACTCCTCTTTTCTAAAAAATAACCAAAAAAAGAAAAGCATACCTGAAAAGAAGATCTGAGTTATTACCTAATTTATACATCGTATTGAAAGAATATATAATATTATTTCATTATTATAGTTATGAAAGTTATATTTTTTAATAATAAATAAAATGATCTAAAATGATATTTAATAATTATTAATTATTTTTAACTCATTATAAAAAAATTAGTAACCATTAAATAATATATTTCTCGTAAAAACTCGAACCTATCTCAAATAATCCTTTTATAGTTTTTGTTTCATTATTAAAATTTATTTCATGACCGATAGGAGTTGAAAAATCTATCACCATGGTTTTGGTTAAATTAGGATAATTATGGGGTGAAAAACAAAAAATAATTTATAAAATTCTACATAAATATTCTTAAATTAAAATAGTTAAATTTATATTAATCATTTACTAATTTTAAATGATTAAATTTTATTTTTTGATAAATTTTAAATGGTTTATCGATACACTATATAAAATTATTTCTTGTATTTAAATTATTTACATGATCTTCATTTATATAAGAAAACAACATCTCCACCCTTTTCACACATCTTATGAAATTTATTTTAGAAAATAATATCCCAAATACCTTATTGTTTTCATTATATACTTAATATATATTAATTTTTTCTTTGAGATCTTCCAATAAAGGCATATGTCGCAACAAAATAGAGGATTTCCAAAAAAGCGGTGAGTCTCATCACTGAGTCTTTTCATTTTATTTATCTTATAATACAATCAGTTGTAGACTAGAATGGATGATAATATAACATAAATATATTCAATGTTCTAAAATATTATTATATTATGTTCATGACCCTTATTAATATCTTTTTCTATCCTTTTGTAAATAAGCACATCATTAATGCCTAATCAAAGAGATATGTTTTATTTGTCACCATCACTTCACATTTTTTTCCTTAATAAGGATTAAATACACATAAAATATAATAATAAAATTATTTTTATTCTTAATTGATAATTAATTATGTACATACTGATCATTCATTCAATTTAAAATGATAATTTCTTCAGGGTATATGTGTGGAATACCACCTCACTTATGTGAAGTGAGACAATTTAATGTACAAACCTCACAAATAATTTTAAATTTTTATTTAATGAATAAAGTTGATAATAACTTAATAATTAATATTTTTCATATCAAATAATCATTATAAAATTATTTTTTGAATCTATACAACCAAAAAAATATGAAAAGTGGAATAATTATAACAATATAAACTGATTTTAGTAATGAATTTTTAATAAATAGGTGATAAAATGTTATAATTGAATCGTAAATGATGCAATATATCTGAATAGTTTTTCATTATATATTTTTAATATATATAAATTTCTTATCCATATGTTTATGCGTTCATATGAAGAAATATGATCTGATGGCATGTATAATTTATTCCCCTCTCCACTTCCATTCGATATGTTTTACATTATGCAAAAATATTTCATTTACATATTGTATATATAGACCCTTTGATAAATTATATAATTATATACACTATAACCAAGTTATGAAATGTTTATTATTCAATTCTACTCATTTATGTGGTTTTCAATCAAAATAAACCATAACAGTAATCATTTTTTTTACAATCCCATATTTGGAAATATTATTTCTATTATGAAAATTATCAAATAATTTTATGATAAATACTCTTTAAAACTCATATCATTTCATATATTTTTGTTATTTATAGTTTTTCATGTATTAATCCAATTTTAATTTCCATTATTATAAAATAATCAATAATTTATTTTTTAGAATTATTGAAATCATTTCCTCTTGAGTTGATGAACATTTTCATTTAAGTACCCATTCGTTAAAATGAATTAAAAAATTTAATTTTTAATTATAAAATGATTATATAATGTCATTTTCAACCATATATTAATTATTTATTTCTTTAATTTTAATATTTTTTTAATTTTGAATTTTTTTAATTTTAAATTTCACTAGAAGTGTGAATAAAATAATTATTATTTAAAATTAAAAAATGAAAATATTTTCCAAAAATCATTCCCAATATTAGATTATAAGATTACATTGTATGTTATTATATTTATTTTCATTGAAAGAAATTGTCTCAATGTTCATAATGTTTTTTTATTTATTAACATCTTATGAAAATGATATTTTCTTATCTATAAATGATATTATTGATTTCCCTTTCAATGATGTTACTCATCTAAGCCAACATCATTTGATGCTTCTTATCCTTAACAAGGGATATGATCTATATAGATTGTCTCTATTATTACAGTATATGGATATTTATTATATTATGTTAAATTATTTATTAATCTTGATAATTTTGATGTGTTACTGAATGATAAATCTATCTCCATCATTTATCCTTTACATGTTAATGGATTTGTGGTAATTAACATCATGGTGGTCACATTAAATATAACTCTCTCGTTTTCCTAAGAATTATTTTTAAACTCCACATACATTCATTTAGTATTTTGGATATATTTAGTTTTTTCTTAATCATAATTGATTTAAATATTTTTTATTAATTGGTTAATGACTATTTATTTCATCTCCTGATATATATTAATGATCTATATTCTGGTTTCAATATGAACTCTATTTTTTGTGTAATATCCTAAGACCATGCTTCAAGATTCAGTATATAAATGTTGTTCAATTTTTATAAAATTAAAGACTAAAAATATTGTGTAATTTAAATAAAATAGAGTTTTTTCATTATAGTTTTTGTTGGAAAATTAATATTTCAAAACAATTTTCAAACTATAATATACATTGAAAATTCATGGAAGTAATTTTCATAATAAAATATTCCAATAATTTAAAAAAATACGACACAAGCTAGAAAAAAACCATGGGTACACATAAAAAATTCAAGTGGATAGAGGACCTACCCATTATAAAATGTTTGGTACACTTCCAAATCTATATATTATTTATAGTTTTCATGTCCCAAAATTTTATAAGCCACTTTTAGTATTGCCTTTTTTTATTTTTCACTATAGTTTTGAAAATTTTAAAATACAATAACGAATTCATAAATTTATATAGACATGTGTGTGTGTGTACATACCTAAAAAATCATTATATAGAAATAAAACATAAAAAAAAGACTTTTGATGGAATGTGTAATTCATAGACACACTTATAATATGTTGATGATCCATATTTTGAAAATGTAAATTTTCACATAAAATGATATATTTAATATTTTAAAAACCCTATAAAAATATTTAAATAACCTACTTTCATAATTTTTTAATCTAGTCTAAGAATATGATTTTAAAAATAATAAAATTAATTATCAGAAAATAATATATTCTAAATAATAGTACTTTTTAAATAACACATTCCAAAAAAAAATTGGAAAATAATCATATATAATATTATAAAAATTAAATTTTATAATTTAATATAATATATATCCCTTTATCTAAAAAATGTTTTTAAAAAAGTTAAATTTATAACACCGTTTCATGGAAGGTGTTTTGGTAATTCATGATTTTATAATATTTTAAAACAAATCACCCTTAAATAAAATGGTCTTTTGAAAATAATACATATAATATAAGATTTTAAAAATATAATATCCCCTCCCTTAAACATAAAACATACCCTATCTCCTTTTTCAATACATGTCTAAACCTCTTCAACAAATAATAAACTCACCCTCATACAATCTCCATAAAAAATTCAACTAACGCATTTTTTAGGGAGTTTGGAAGCGGGTTAGTGTCTGCATATCATAAGAGAAGGAATATTATTTTTATAGACCAAATAATTAATTAATAATTTAATAATTTATTTATTGTTGAACACTATTATGAAATACTATAATAAGTTTTTTTCCATTTCCAATATTTTGTGTTAGCCTATAAGAAAAAATGGTATTTTTATGTAATTATACTTTTATATTATTTTCTTGTTATTTGTTCCATATCCCGTAAGGAATAATATTTCTCAAGTGTGCGTAAATATATATATATATAATATCTTTTTAACACATATTTTTTAAAATTCATTTTTAATATATCATTTATAATTTACATATATTTATAAATATATATTTTTTCATATATATATATATATATGAACAATTAAGTGGTTGATGTTTATACTTAACATTTTTATTTTCTTTCCTTCCTTCCTTTACGTGTCAATTAGAATACAAAATATATATTTTGTATATATATATTTTTTATTTCATTACGTACTTCCAATTTCAATGTATATATATATATATATTATACATATATATGTATATTCTTACATATATATACAATGAATATATTTATATTAACATATATATATAATATATTTAAGATAATTATATTTCAACATAAATTTTTTAACATATATATTTATATCATATGAATTTTAACACACACATATATATATATCAATGTTTATATATATAATGTTTTTTCTCTCTTGTCACACACACATACCACTCCCTTTTCTTTTTGTTTCTTCTTTCACATTCACATCCTGCACCTCACAATTAACTTATATTGTTACATATATATATATATATATTTAATTAATTTACAAAAAATATATGTATTTAAATACATATATTTTTTATATAAACCAATATACATACTTTGAAAAATATATATAACCCTTATACATACTAAAAATACAAATAATATATAAATATATTTTTTAGCTTGCTAATAACATATATTAAAGAATATATTTTTATATTTATAGCATCATTTATTTTTTTAACGTATATATATATATATAGGGTTCTTTACAATACACACAAACATTAATATCACATTTTTTTTAGGTTCCTTCCACCACACCCTACTCATCACCATTATTTTCTATTATATATTTTTAATTCAATTATTTTTCAAAATCCCTCACATAATTCACCACATATAAAATATATTCCTTTTATTATAATTTTTTATACATTCAAACGATAAAAAAAATTATGTAGCATATATATATATATATACAATTATCCAGTAATTATGTGTTATGTATATATATACACAAATATATTTGTATATGTATATTCTGCATATATATATATATATAAATTAAAATTAAGAAACTATTTCTTATAAAAATATAAATTTTATTATCAACTACAAATATTTATATTTATATATAGGCCTATGTATATACATACGTGTTTATTTTTTCAGTTTACAATATCTATCTATATATATATATTAATCTTATTTTAAATTTATATATTCTTATATATCTTCTTGAAACTAAAAAAAATAAAACCTGTAAGTTTAACATTTTTATTAAAAGGGTAAAAATAATTTTTTATAAACTCATATCATTTTTAATATATGAAAAATATGAAATTAGAAATGATTTAATATGAAAATTTTTGGTTATATTTTCATTTTTAATATTAAATTAAATTAATATGTCACTATTTTTAGGATAACATATTTCACCACAATAATATGAAATTTCAATTTATAATAATAATTATAAAAATTGAAAACTATGCATTCAAAATATCTATGATGTTACATTCGGCTAACAAAAAAAAGAATCTCACCCTTGAAATCATTTTATTATGCCAATGTAAAATTATAAATTGAAATTCCATAAAATCAAAAACTGGATTCACTAAAATTTATATTCATATGGGATATTTAAAATTTAATTAGAAAGAACCTCAAAAAAACCTATCTATTTATTTATTAATAAACGAATATGGATAATCACTATTGTTTTCAAAACAATTCAATTGATACCAAGTGTAAAAATTTGATACCCGTGCTTCCAGATCCAAAAAAAATCTACAATATATTTTATAACAATTAATACCAAAAAATATTCTATCGTTTAAAAAAATATTGATTTTTTCATATCAATATTTTCTAGGAAATGTGAAAACTATTACAAAATTTTATTCATAAAACACTAAATTAATAATCACATATTTTGATATTTATTATACTAGCTCCTTAATAAAGGTAACGTCCTCTAGAACAACTAATGAGTTTGTTAAAAACAGTTTAAGACATATCCTAATAATAAAATTTCTCATTAAATGGTTTTGAAAACCAACGAAAATCATTATATTTATAATTTTTAAAAATACATTTAAACCATTTTATTTTATTCAAAATATAAACATTTGATAAATAATTTTTGATAATATAATACTATTATTTCCAAATTATATCATATTTTAACATATTTATCAAAAACCATTAAAATACATATTATTTTATATGTTTTTCAAAAATAATTAATTACCTTCGACGATAAATTAAAACACTATTAATAAATAATGAATAATGTGATTTTTAGGAATATACTTTGAAACCCTAGAAAAAATCTATGTTTCTAATTGGATAAGTGTATAATATAATTGGAATATCCACAGTGGAGGGTTGGGTTCACTCCAAAGTTCCCAGTTATGTTTACAATTTCCAAGGTCCAAAATTATATAAAATAATTTGACAGTGTGGTTTTTTTATTTATTACTTTAGTATTTATCTTTAGAAAATAAATATATATATATATATATATATGAATATTTATATATATCCATAGGAATACATTATATGGAAATAAAACATTATAGAAAATGATTTGATTTTTTGTGATAGACATTATGAATTTTCAACATCATACATATATAAAACATCCATAATTTTTAAATATAATTTTGAACATAAATTATATATATAATATTTTTAAAATCAATTTAATTATTTTAAATTAACATATTAAATAAAAAAATTTATACATATACCTTTTAAATAGTAATTAGAAAATAATAGAATTAAATTTCATAAAATAACATATTATAAAAAATATAATTATTTTTAAATAACTCCCTCATTTAATGATGTTTTTTAGAAAATAATCATATATACATTACGAAATTATATAATTTATAATTTGAAAATAATCGATATCCCCTTATATAAAAAGATGCTTGAAAATAATAATTTTTAAAATATAACTCCCTTAAATGGAAGTGGTTCATGAAAATTATTAATTTAAAACGAAATAAAACAACTCAAATGTACATAAATAAGTGTTTTTGAAAATATTACATAATATTTAAAATTTCAAAAATAAATTATCCCTTACATTTAATATACTACCAATCATCTCTCCATTTTGACGCAAAGAAAAAACACTCTCCCAAAATACTCGACTCAAAAAATTTTATTTTCCCAAAACCAATTACAACCCATGTATTTTTTCTAGGAAGTCTGATAGTGTGTTGTTCTATGTATAACCTATGGGAATGAGACATGTCTATAAGTCATAAAAGATTAACAAATCATTTATTTATTTAATATGAAACACTCTTTAGAAAGACATCCAAATAGTGATTGTATTCCCTATTTATTTCAATTATCAAACGTGGAAAGATCATACTTTATTGTTTTTATCATTTAACACAATTTTCAATTTTTTTGTTTTAAAAAATTTGGAACTATTTTCTTCATGGAAATATATATACAATATAAGTATTTATAAAACCTAATTATGAAAATTATATTTCAACATAACATTTTTAAATTATATATATTTACAAAATATAAATAATATCATATATATATGTGTGTGTGTGTGTGTGTGTGTGTCTAAATGGATTGATGATTATATTTAATGTTTTTATCATTTTTTCCTTTAATCAATTTCATGTCAAAACAATATAAATTAAATATTATTTTTTATATTTTTTAATTTCATTTCATAATTCAGAATCCTATTAATATGTGTGTGGGTGTGGGTGTTCTTTTTGATGTCCCGGAACTAGTTGCCACATTATAGGTGCCCTAAGAGTTGTGGGGCATATAGCTTTTAGAGCATCTCCCCAAACACTAGAGATTAACTACTAGATGTCATATCCAAGGGTGTGCCCTTGGGGATACTAAGCCCTTATTACCAGAGTGTATCTCATTAGATAAATAATAACATAGGTAAATAACAGATGTAATTTAAGTAAACTTATACAAAAAGATAACAATAAATGAATTAAAAAGAATTACAATTGATGATATGTCATGTCACATGAAACTAGAAAACATGGATACCAAATGGCATGCATAACAAGTTGGACAAATGTTTAATGGAAATAAAATGACTATCCCAATCATCTTGAGCACTAGCTTTGTCATATGCTATCATGATCTAGCTTCAATAGTATATAATCAAGTGTTTAATCTGTATACTTCACATTATATACACCTACATTCATGTAATTACCCTGGTTACCTAGCTGCTCCTGAAGAGGGTGTCAGATAAGTCTAAGTGGGAAACCACCAAAAGTGTCTAAAACATATGATCTGTGTAATGGAAATGTAATATTGTTAAATAATGTAAATATAATTTAAGTTAGTATAAAGATTCTAAATACCCATGTACATGATGTATCCCTCTGTGGGTGTTAATATTTGTAACCAATTCATTATTGGATTATTACCAGTTTATAAATAATTCATCTATTCGCAATAGTGAATGTTCAATGATGTAACAAGGTAGGTTGTAATGATATTAAATAATATTGTTCCAAGGTAACGTACAAGAAAATCTAGACCCCACTGGTCTCCAATTCATTATTGAATTTACCCTAACTAAGGGTATGAGTGTAATCAAAAGGAGCATAGTCCATGGAAATCCAATATAAGATGCCTATCGAGTCCAAGGAGTTCATTTAAGTTAAAAAGTGGATAAACAATGACTGGTCCTTATGGGCTATAACCATGACCCTTATATTTCAACGATGGATCAAAGCAGTTTATCTAAGGAATCCTATTGTAGTGCACAATGGATCCAAAAACTTTTTATGGGGCATCCGATGTTAGACATGTATTTGGTTCAAGGTTGTTCTCAAACTAACCAAGCCAAATCCTTGAATTCAAAATGGGGTCCTAGAGTACACAAAAAATTCCATTGGGAATCCAAGAAAATCATGAGTAAGCAAACTTGTATTTTGATAATGACTTCATAAATAATTGATACGTTTCAATCCATTACATTTTGTCAGTGTGATAAGACTAATTGATCATGCAACCATTTAATGAACTCATAATTAATCAATAATTATATTGTGATGAGGCGTCACCTTTCATTTGTGTGACTTGGCCTTGTAGCATGCAACCATTCATTTAATCCATTTAATAAATTTTCCTAAAACAATGTTCACTCTTCTACATCCCATTATTATTATACGGGGTGCTATAAACAAGAAACCTATTAACCAATTACATTTAAAATTCCCAAGTCATATACTTTGTATACATTCCAATTTCCATTTCATATATATTTATCAAAATGAAGCACTTATATTGGTTGTGTCAAGTGATGAACATACGTGGTACTTTCCATTATACAATTCATATTTTCAAATAATCTATTTAATATAGAAAATCAAACCCTAGAATGTTCATGCATAGGCTCACCTGAACAATGGTTCAGACGTGTCAAATAATTAAAACAAAAACTGTAGAAAAACATCCTATATGGGATAGATGATGTTGTGGGAATAACCACAAACAATTAATCAAATATTTAGAAAGATCATAACTATATGGTTTTAATGATTATAATCAATCTATATAAATTTAATAAATGATGTCCGATAAAATCGACGAGCCCCATACATAATTTTTAAATTCAATGAACATGAGGAATGACTTATAGAACACCCCATTAATATTTTATGACTCTCCTCACATTTTATTATCCTCAAATTCTACCAATAATTGATTATATCTATGAAAAGAGTAAAAAATTTCAAACCTCAATTACTAGGTTGAGAGAAAGTGGGACGATGGATGGATATAAATGAGTCGAGTACATACTATTGCGCACCAAACCTTATGAACGGAGGTTTGAAAAGATCCTGAATGAAGGAGATCTATTGATCCATATTTTATGTATTAAAAATATTCAAAATGAGTTAAAATTGAGTGTCTATATTCTGGAATTCATATAAAGGGAGAAATAAAAATTTTCATGTTAATTAAGGGAACAAATATCTATTTAACCAAAAAATAGCACGTGTTTTGTTTGAATGAATGGATGCAAAAACCAAGCATGGGAAAGGGTTGCACAACACAGTTTGGTAGTATGGTTTGGGAAACCAATCCCAAAATGTATGAGATGGAACAACCAGAAAAAGAATTCCACCCATATTCTTTACACTAACTATGTGCCAACCCCACATCATTTACTCTAATCATGGGATAGGAATCGTTTTCCAAAATGATGGGTTATGGATCCAAACGATCCTCAAATACCCCTAAGAACATCTCTATCCCATTTCGTATCCATAATAGGTCAAAAATAATGATTTAAATTGAAATATAAATGTTGCATTGCTGAATGGAGAACCATGTTTTTAAAATCTCCCACTTTTAAAATAACCCATCCATGAGTTTACATTCCAAGGGTGTTAAAACACAGTCTATGAACAACATTTTCAACTTGGCATTTTTGTCACCCTACAACTCCTAAGTCTCAATCTATACATGGTCGTGCTTCCATAACACTTTTCACACCCCAACATATCTAATTTTTATTTTATTATTTTGATGGGAATTTTTTTTTGGGTTTTAGACCAGTGCATAGGCACCGCATGGTTAGTAGTGTTGATGTGGATAGCTCGGGTCCTGTGTGATATCTTTTGGATAGGGCATGAGTTTATGCTCGGTTCGCACAATGTTTCTAGAGGCGCGTGCACACCGCACAATTGTGGTATTCATATAAATTTATTATTAATAAAATGAACTTTTATTATTATTTATTACAAGTATTGTTATTAGAATTATTAATGACACTTTTTATATAAAAACTAAAATTGTTTAATTTATTATTATGATCATTATGATTACTAATATTATTAATTATTATAAATATTTTTTAAAATAAATATTCTTAGTAAAAAAATTGTTTTATAAATATTATATTTCGATGAATGTTATTATTATTATTATTTTTATTATTAATTATAATACTACTACTATTATTATTTATTTTTTTAATTATTACTACTTTTATGTTTATTATTTTAATAAGGTTTAATTTATTTATTTTATCTTATCTTCTTCTTTTTTCATTCCTTATTTCATTCTTTATTTTTCTTTTTCCACCCTTCCATGTGGGTTTCCCCTTTTTTTTCCTCCTCCCACCCGTAGCAGCACCCTTTTTCTACCTCGATGCACTCCTCTCTTTATCCCCTCGTTGCAGTGCCCCAGGACCATGTTTCTGGCTCACCCGCACCAAGGCCCCCCTCCATCTCCCTTGCCATGCGCAAGCACCCTGGCCTCCCATGTACTTGCCCTATGATAATGCATGCCAGCTGCAGCTAGCCTCTGTCGGCCCTCCCGCACCTGTCGTACGATCCCCTGTAGTCCCTCAGCCTCCCTCATCTTGTGGTCAACCACCCTACCCTCCCTAGGGCAGGCCGCCGCCTCTTCCCCCTACTAGAGTGAGCCGCAGCTGATCGGCAACACCCCGTCCCAGCAGGCCCCCTCATCACTCACCCTCCTATTGAGATTCATCACATTTATTAATGAGAGAAGAAAACTATTAATGGAGGGATTCATCAAATTTATTGATGAGAGATGAAAATTATTAATGGGGAGATTTACATCACCACTAATTGAAGATTTTCTCTCAACATTAATGGATATTTAATTCTCATTATTAAGGGATGTAATCATGAATTTTGACTGCATTAATTGATTATTATGGACTTGGTGTCTATATAAGGAGGATGAAGAAACATATTTTAGAGACAAAAAAAGAGTATGCCAGCAAGATGTAGCTGGCAAGGGTGACCCGGGAGGGGGTTGCCGCGTTTGCAGTGGCCCGTGTGGCACGAAGACGATGGCGCATCAGCGTTTGATAGGTGTGGAGCAACGGTGATGCAATTGATGATAGAGGATACGTATCAAAAGTCTTCCTGATAGCGGTGATCAGGTGGCGTGTCCCTATTTGAGATCGGAGGTGCATCATGATGGTGAGATCATTCAGGTGTCTCAAGCTGATGCGAGGCTAACGCATGTTCTGGTGAATATCTCTAAGGTAGTGACGTTTTGTCGATAGAAGGGTGACGTTTTGTCACAGATTGATCTTCCGATACATGGCGTCAGCGGGATGTTTATCAGAGAGATGGAAGAGGCGTATCAGGGTGTGGTTTTTCATACAGGTTTTCTACGCTCTCTCATTTATAATTTAAGTTCGGGCATTTCTTGGATTATTGTATTCTCTGATTCATAGTGGATATTTTGGGAATTGCCCCGTGGTTTTTTAATCCTCCTCATGGGAGGGTTTTTCCACATTAAAAAAACATGCATGCTGATTTATTTATTCTGCTCATATCGCTTCCATATTTCGATGGGTTTCTCACGATATTTTTGGCAAGAAATTTTCGGCCAAGATTCGGGATTCTCTCCAACAAGTGGTATCAAAGGAGGTTGGTTGGTGCTTGCAGTTTAACGTGAGAATTTTGGAAGCTTCGAAAAGGATCGCAGATGCGTGCGTGGAGCAGAATAAAGTTTGGAAATTAAAGCAGATTGAGAGAGTTGATGCACATATATGCTCAGGGGATGCTGAGCAGGGGGAGCAAGTTTTTCTTGCAGGTGCTCCAGATTATGTGGTAATCACTATTACGGGGGAGCCAGATGTTTCTGGTTCTTGTCTTGTTCAGCAGGATGAGCAGGATGGTGCATATACAAATGTGACAAAAATTTCAGCATTTTATTTTCTTTTTGCAGGGGGAGCTGATATTTTTTTTTCAGAAGTGCAGAAGGACGTCATTATATTTTTCTGTAGTTGATGATGGTTGGTGTGATGCTGACATATTTTATTTCCAACTGGGTTTGTTGGATGGTTCCATTCATTAATGTGATGAAGGGGGAGATTGTTGAGTTTCATCACATTTATTAATTAGAGAAGAAAATTATTAATGGAGGGATTCATCACATTTATTGACGAGTGTTGAAAATTATTAATGGGGAGATTTATATCACCATTAATTGAATATTTTCTCCCAACATTAATGGATATTTAATTCTCAATATTAATGGATGGAATAATGAATGTTGACTACATTAATTGATTATTATGGGCTTGGTGTTACTCACCCTCCGACATCACGCCCATTCTGTAGCACCTCATGCGCACTCCAGGTCAAACTCCTCTCGTACGACTTTCCCGTGCGATGCCCCTGCTCGTCTTCTCCTGCACTGCCCTAACCACGCACCCGAAGGCCGACCTACCTCTAGTGGCCCCACAAGGTCTCTGGCTGGATCCCTGCTCAGCGTTCCCAACCCGCACGCTCCCCCCTATTCCGGCTAACCAAGAACCACCTTCCATCTAGCATTGGCATTCCGCGACACCTCCCCCTACTATCCAGGCCTCCTCACTAACCCTATTTTTGCTGCTCCCTCTTTCCTAATGCTAGCTATTTCTTTCCGGTTGTCCCCGGCACTGCCTCACCCATCCGAGCAGCTCCCCTCCACCCACAGACTCCTATTTCTCCCTTGTTGTAGTGCGCGCAGGCCCACCACAAGCCCACTATCTAGCCGCCCTGCACCTTTCGGCATCCTCGTCGCCCCTTTTTGACTATCTCCCGACTCCACTGATCGAGCACACCCTACACGGACCTATTCCCATTTAAATTTAAAGGTATTTTAATTCTTTTTTGAATTAATTTCATTTATTATTAATTAAATATTTATAGTTTGAGTATATTTATTTTAGAATAGATTATTTTGTTTTGTAGATAATTTGGATTGGTTAATTCATTCACCTATGTTATTGATTCTTATCGTGTTTTGTGAAGAGTTAGTTTGGTGTGAATAATGTTTTGGAAAACTTGTTGAGCTGGTTATTTTGTGTTGTTTGTTCGTTTGGATAGTTTTAAAGTTATTTTTATGTATTTCAATTATTTTTTCAGTGGAAGCGCATTGGAAATAATTTTCCATTGTCTTGTGATCATCAGCTTGTTCGTGCTTGCATGCCCGCTCAAGGTGTGTCGCGTCATTGTGCTTGGACTGCGATTCGAGGTAGTTCCCCCACTGCACATGCATTTATTTTTAGAATTTATTAATTGCTTGATATTTTATTTATTTTAATAAATGATAAATAGTATTAGATAATAAATTTGGGAATAATTACTCAATATTAAAAAGTGGCTTTTATTTTATACACATCAGTTGATATGTTCTCTTGGTAAATTGACACACAATAGTGAATGAATTCCCGTTTGGCCTTTGAACATAATTTATAGAATTTCAAGTGTATTCCTGGTTTGGTGATAGATAATTTCTTCTGATGAGTGAGCTGGTGTTTTGTTTATCTTTAGAAATTAGGTTTTTCATTGAAGTTGGTTAAGTCTTGTTTGGAACTTTGATAAAATAAATAATTTTGGAAAACATTCTAGGATGTGACTCGGTGGTGATCTGCTTGTGTGCATTTGTTGCGTGAGTTGTGTGTGAGGCTTGTGCATCGTGACTGGTTTATAGAATGACATTGTTGACTCACCCCCTTTTTATTGCCTGTGTGGACATGAGAACCTGACATAGTAAGTGAATTTTATGAGAATGATCGTTTCACTAGTTTAGACTATGCACTGGCTAGTGTCCATAGCTAAGAGGTGTTTTTTTATTAGTGTTATGGGATTGGGCCCCTAGCTTAGGTATGTTGTGAAACACCGGGCGTAATGGAATTATGGCATCAATGAGTAGGGCATTCCTTCAGGATGAGTATGATGTATAGTAAGTTTTTGATTGTTAACAAGATCCTAGGTTCGACCCGTGTTTTCTATAGTGTTTGTTTATTTGTATAGGACGATTGAGAGGAATAGTTCGGTTGTTGTCCCATGTGTGCCACTTTTTTCATTTCTATTAGTGTGTGTTGTGTGTTTTGTGTGGTTATTCTATTGATGAAAAACTTAAATTTGGATATCTAAATTGTTTGTAAAAATGTTCTAAAATGAAATGCACCTGTTCCTTTAAAATAGTAAACATGTTTTTACCTTAAAAAGGGAAATGCACTGTTATTTATTTTTGAAATAAAAGTATTTATGGAAACCCCATATTTTGTATAATATAGTTCAACCCTGAATTTGGTAAATTCTTTATTTAATGGCACTGCATTGGGAGTAGTTTGTTGGGCTTGCCTACTGAGTTTTAATACTCACGCCTATAGTTTTTTCCTGTTTTTAGTTTCTATTTCAGGTTTGACTAGAGCATGCTCTACATGGGAGATAGTTGGTTGTGGATTGGTGAGCGACTATCGGAGTCGCGAGGAGTTTTGGTCATGGGAAGGTTAGATGGTTGTTGTTGGTTTTTCTTTCTTTTTGTGTTTTTTATTTACTTCGTTTTATTCTACATTTTCAACTACATTATTTATTTTCACAGGGAAAAATCATTCTCAGTGGTCCTTTATTGATGCCCTGGTGCTTGTCGCTAGACCAAGAGGATCCGGAACGCCTCATGGGCCATGTTGTGGACTGGATCTGGTGATCAGTTCATGGTCGACCCGGTTTGGTTCATGAAAAAATGGTATTAGAGGAGGATAGCTTCTGAGCGGACCATGTTTTAAGAGCGCCCATTGTTATTTGGGGTTGTCATTGTAGAAGGAGTAGGTTGTCGGGGCATGAGGTGAAGAAATGAGAAGGACATCATGAACCCATACTTGTTCCGAACCTCGGGTTACCATAGGGTGTTTGGGTTTGTCATTGTACTTTGATTCTTATGGTTTGATTGGTATTGGAAAATGAAATGGGAGCCTGTAAGGTGACCTCCGTGAGCTTGCATGGTCTAGAAAGCCATGTGATGCCGGTGACATTACACTAGAGTTCTCCTTGTGACGGTGGCGTGACGGGCGTATGGATGCCAACCATATGTCTGAGTCATCCATCGACACTAGTTTCTCCTTGTGGATAGTTTGGGTTTTCTATCCTTTTAAGAATTTTTTTAATGTTTTATTTTGAAAATTGTGAAATGTTGAATTTAAAATGACAATAAAAATATTTTGATCCCACACCATGGTTTCTTGTTCCTTAGAGTTCTCCCCCCTATGAAGGTTCGATGGATGCCCAAGGTGCACCTTTGGGTGGTGCATCCTTAGAAAATCCTCCAGTTGATAAGACCAAGGACTATATACTCGAGTTTCGAAGGTTGAACCATCCCTTCATTTAGGGGAAAATATATCCTCTTGGGGCAGGGGAGTAGCTGTAGAAGATTGAGAGGGTTTTCTGTTCTCTCAAGATGATAGAGTCATTGAAGGTAAAGTTGGATACTATTAATCTTGATGGTCCAACCTGGAAGTTGTGGAAGTCTAATGTCTTGAAGCAATCCTCAAGATGATTTCAATTGAGAGTTCTTCATGTCGTCATTCATCTAGTAATATTTCATTGAGTTGACGAGGCAGAGGAAGGGGAAGGAGTTGGGCGGTCATCAAAAAGGTGTCGGATCAGTGTTTGAATTCTTCTATCTTTTCCTGAACATTGCTCTGTATGAACCCTGGTATGTTGGAAATGACCCCATGAAAGCTCAACATTTTGAACATGGATTACATCCTGAGTTGCAGTCGAAGGTGGAAGAGTTAAAGGTAATTACCATCCTTGATATGGTGAGACATGCTTTCCTCAGTGAAGTTTAGTTATTAGGAGGACATGAGGAGGAGAATCATCCTCCTTCCTTAGGAATCATTGTATAAGATAATGATAAGAATAATGGGAAGCAGCCTAATGCGGGTGGTACTGGTAGAGGATTCAAAAGGCCTTCAAACCTTCAGTTATTTTCTTCACAACACAATACCTTGATCTGTCACCAAAGCGGTTTGTGGGGGCACAAGAGGGTGATATCCCCAAATTCTCAAATACCCTACCACACCTGTGGGTGCCTGGGTCACATGTACTGATTCATTCGAGGTTTTTACAAGAAGAGCATTGATGTCAGACCTGGCTCATCGATGTTCACGTTAGCCTGTCAGTAGGAGTAGGGTGATGTTTGGTGATCAGTTTGGAATTTTTCTCTTTGTAGTGTTTTTTGGATATAGGGGTTGTCTCTTGTAGCGTTCTATGGTTTTTATTTTCTTTTATTAGTAAGAATGGTTCTGATCAAACCTCATTGAAACCATTATTCTAACAGATGTGTGTTTCGTAAAATTCTGGTTCGTGTGTTATGATTGGGAATTTTTAAAGACTAACTACGATGCAAGAGATGCTTCAATCATCAGAGTTGTAGCCATAGGTCCTTGTGTAAAGCTGGCGCGTAGTCAAGAGAACCCCAGTGGTGTAAAAAAGACCTTAGTATAATCTCTTTCTATAATGTATCATGGTTTGGGTTCTTCCAAGGGTGCGACGTTGTTGATATGATGGTGGTGGTATTTGCAATGCTCTATCAGTCGGACTCTTCCCTTCTCTGCCTCATGGTGGGGGGTTTCTGGTCCATGCCAAAAGTTTTCAAATTCAGTTAATCTCATCAGTCCTTATGGTGGGGTGACCCATAGAAGGTCTCATTGAATTTAATTTCGCTTGTTTCTTATGGTGGGGAGTCAGTTCAGGCCTCCTAGTGTCAGTATTACTGTTTATTTCGGGTTTCTTTTTATTTTGAATTTAAAGTGTTATGGATTTGAGGATAAGATGAATGTCATCAGAGTTCAGTGTTAATTTTGATCGATTAACTGGAGGTGCATAAACTTTTGGGGGTGAGTGACACTTGAGGAGTTTTTCATTGAGTCTTGATCTTGTTATGGCTTTCTGGGGAGGAAAGCGTTATAGTGTGGAGAATTTTCACACGTCTACTTATCTAATTTTTATTTTATTATTTTTATGGGATTTTTGTATTGGGTTTTAGACCAGTTCATAGGCACCAGATAGTTAGCAGAGACTGTGTGGACAGCCAGGGCACTGGTGAGATAGCTTCTGGATCAGAAAAAAGTTCATACACGGTTCACACAAAGTCGCTATAGGCAGGGGCGGACCACGCAATTGTATTATTCAAATAAAAATATTATTAATAAAATGAAATTATTGTTATTATTTTTTACCGGTATTGTTATTAAAATTACTAATGACAGATTTTATATAAAAACTATAATTGTTAAATTTATTATTATGATCATTATGATTAGTAGTATTATTAATTATTATAAATAATGTTACTATTTTTATTATTGAAATTTTATTAGCAAAAGAATTGTTTTATCAGTATTATATTTTTATCAAAGTTATTATTATTATTGTAATTTAATTCTTTAATTATTTTATTCTTATATTTATCATTTTATTGTGTTTTCCTTTTTTAATTTTATCTTATCTTTTTTTTCTTTCATTATTTTTTATTTTCTTTTTCTTTTTCCTCCCTTCCATGTGGTTGTCCCCTCTTATTTTTCCTTCTCCCTCCCGTAGCAGCTATAAGGACCCGACCTTTAAACATTACATAATCTTGAATTAAATAAATAATTCACATTGAGGATATTTTCAGGTTTAGAGTTTTAGAGAATTAGGCTACAACTATTAAATATTAAAAGTTAAAAAGTAGACACTTCTACTCAGATTCCATTATATTAATAAAATAAATACTTTTGATAAAAAAGTAATGTCCAGTTCCATGTTTTAGAGAAAATGACTTTCCTTTATCCCATCCTTTACCCTATTCCACTTTATGTCCTGTGAAAAACATTTCCAAAACATGGGATGTGCATAAAAATCTCAGTAAGGGATACAAAAAGAAGGAAAACTGTTAGTTTTTTAAAACAACAAGTAAACCATGAATACTTTATCATAAGTAATACTTTTCACCTTTATGATATAGTAAATACTCTTCACCGAATAAAATATAATTGCTTACCATTTTGTAACCAAAATATTACGATAAAACCCATATAAATTACACATAACTTATAAAGGTAACTTGGGACACAAACATACTTACATGGAATAACCATACGGTCGACGCACATATCACTAAATGGAATAGCCATATGATCAACTTCCATACCCAATGCATTAGAGGTTATAAGGTAACCTCCCATACTGGTTTTCAGGGCACCAACCCTCATTTGGTTTATCATGTAACCACCCATCAAATTTCCAAGTACCATTATAAAATCATAACACATACACCAAATATAAAGGAAAGAAAACATTTCCAAATATCAATCACAATATATCACTTAAATATATTGACATAACAAATCCACTATCAATACCATTTTCAAAACCAAAATACTTAATGAAGTATGTGGTATTTATTTTTCCTTTTAAAAACATTACTGCTTGTTAAGGAATCCAAAGATCAAATAATACTTGTTAAGGGGGAAAGGTCGTTGTCACCGTGTACGTTAAAAAGAAACATAATTTTTGTCGTTTAGTAAAACACTTCATAGAGAAATGATTCCTTTTGAAAAAAAATTATATTCAAAGGGGTTTATACACCAAATTAATGAACGTTGTGTATAAAACAAAATATGTCTCAATGAAAGGAGATTGAGACGAAGTCCCTTACCTCATTCCAACTTGACTCGATCGTTCTTTAATCTCCTGAATAAGAAATTAGAGTTAATTTCTACTTTCATAAGAGAATTTTTAAAGTTAAGTATTCCTTTTATATCACTTATTACCATGTTATGAAAATTATGTAATCATTTAAGTTAATAACAGTCGTTTTGTCGATCTTTGGTACTTGAGTTAAAAATAAACTTCTTATAATTACAAGTTGTTCATGTGGTAAAATATCCATTATCTCCCAAATTATATTCATGATTTATATATCATATATATCATATATATATTGTATATACATTCATTTATAATATTATATAACATTTATAGGTAATAAATGAAATGCATCGTTCATGGAGACGGTAAGCCGTATGTATGCATGAACGCTACTTTAATTTATATTCCGTATTTAATGGAATGAAATCACAATGATATAAAGGTATGTTATAATTCTAGTATAATATCATATATAATATCTTTAACTCCATCTTTTATATGTCCCACATATGGCATTAGTGAGTCAAATCACTTTGAGGGGGCGGTAGTCCGCACTTCCTAAAATGAAATTATCGCGTTTATCCATTATAAAACCCATAAAGGTATGCCATAAATGAAAAATACAGAAGCATAAGGAAAACATAAACATAATATATATCATATATAAATACCCTTACATCTTAATGGCCACCATGAGAGGCGGTATGATATAATTAAACAATCGTCGTTTCGTGAGCCAATAGTTCGCCGTCCATAGAAACAATATGTTCTTCACCCATTAGATGGAGGTTTGTGTAATTGTAGCTCAAAAAATTCTCATAACAACATCCTATTTTATTTAATATACTGGTGTTGTTACAAAATAAAGAAATAAAAATAGTTTAGGGGGTCGAAGAAGCAAGATAAAACAAAAGTACATAAGAGAAGACATTAACTTAAAATCGGGTAACTCTCTTGGTTTGAACCAAATGGGATTCTTGAATAGCTTTATGCCTAAGGTAAGGATTCTATGATGAAGAGAGGGATGTGGAGAGATAACATGATCATGGTTTGTACGATCCAATGGATTGAGATGTGTGGGAAAGTGGTAGAGGTGGGGGCCTTTTATAAGTGGAAGGAGGGCCACTCTTGGAATGTCATGAAATGTTACTTTATTATGAAATGATTTTTGGCTTTTAAAGGTCAAAAAATGATATATTTCGAGGATAAGGTGATAAGGGTTCAAAAACCACCAATCCAGTAGGTTTTTTACAAGTTTATGTCTTATATTTTACCATAACGTTTCATTTTATTTAAATCGTTCATTAATGATGTAATCGTTGCATCATCATGGTGGCATAAATAAATTTTTTATTTAATGAATAAAAATTATAAAATAATACCACTATGTAATAAATATTTTTAGCTTTCCAATTATAATTTATAGTTTAATAGATTATTCATATAAACAAACCCAAAATTGTTTTACTTAGGTGATACATAATTTTGTTATACTTTCCTTTAAAAACAATAAGATAATAAAAGGACACTATCACACTAATGTGATTCCATGGGGTCCCACAGTTTGGCACAAGGCATACCCTGGTCTTAAATGACTCAAAAAAAGGATTTGGACACAATTTGGGGTCATTTTATATTATTATGATATTATTTTATTACCCTTAACTACCTGATTAATAATTAATCCCGATAAATAAAGATAATTGACGTCGTTACTATTCATAATGTCGAAAAACAATAGTCTTAATTAAATAATTTGGACCTTCTGATTCCAAATATTGAATCTATTTTACCAAATTCCAAACACGGAAATTGCAGTAATTAATTTAAAAATAATTCACGTTGTCAAAAGAAATAGTACGTTTTTAAGAAACAATATTTATCAAAATATTGACAATTGTTTATGTCCAATTTCGAAATGAAATTAATCATAATGACCAAAATTGGATTAAATGGTAAAAATATATTCTAATTACACTTTAAAACCAGTTAAAATGATGATCTAACCATATATTTAAATTAGATGAAAAAGCAGTTTTGAAGTAAAATGCAGTATTTTTCACTATTCATTAAAAAAATGAACATAGTCAGAAAAATGCCAAAAAATTATCCAAAGTAAATTTCAATGTCAAAATTCTAAAGAAGATTTTTATTTGGTCCAATAGAATGTATAAAAGTGACAAAAACTGTATTTAAAGAGGGGTCTCCATCAAAAGGCGATAAATCGACCTTTTAGTGAATATTAAAGTATTTATGCTTAAAATTGGATCCATTCACATTCTATGACTCTAAAATTTATTGGATAAATGTAAATACATTTAAAAACATATATAATCATATTTTAGTTATTTCTATTCATTCCCGCCTATACAACTGCTATGTGTTAACTACCATTTAAAATAATATTATTATATTATTAGTATGCAACATAAGATTTCAAAGAAATCTGTTGTTGCGTATCAGGTACGCTATCGAACATAGCAACCCCATTAATGTAAAATTAATATTTAATTCACAAATATTAATAAATATGAAAATGTCTTATTCTTTATTTACCTGGGATGTTACATCCTTCCCCCCTTTTGGAAATTGCGTCCTCGCAATTTTATTCACTTATAAAATAAATGGGGGTATTTATCCCTCATATAATTTTAAGATTCCCATGTTGCCTCTTCAACTATATGGTTTTTCATAGAACCTTTACTTGATAAATCACCTTATTCCATAACACTTTCTCCCTATGGTCAAGAATCTTGACCGGTTGTTCCTCATAATATATATTCTCTTCCAGCTGAACTACCTATGAACTCAAAACATGAGATGGATCTGGCATATACTTCTTTAACATTGAAACATTAAAAAAAATTTGTACTTGAGATAAACTAGGAGGTAAAGCCACTTGGTATGAATCTGATCCAAATCTCTCCAATATTTCATATGGTCCAATGAACCTTTGACTCACCTTACCTTTCTTGCCAAAACGCATCACACTTTTCTATGGAGAAACTTTGAGAAAAACAAGATCACCTACCTCAAAAGAAAGATCCTTCCACGGGTTATCTGCATAACTTTTCTGTCGACTCTGATCAGTTCTCTTGTGCTTCTGAATCAACTGATCTTTTTCTGCCATCTCTTCTACCAATTCAGGTCTCATGAGCTTCCTTTCCCTACTTCATCCCAAAGAGCTGGAGTTCAACACCGCTTCCCATATAATGCCTCAAACGGAGCCATCTGTTTACTAGAATGAAAACTGTTATTTTAAGAAAATTCAATCAAAGAAAGTTGTTGGCCCCAACTTCCCTGATAATACATCGTGCAAGCACATAACATATCTTCCAAGGTCTGAATTGTTTGTTCTGACTGCCCATCTGATTGCGGATGAAAAGCTGTACAAAAATTTAATTCAGTACCCATTAACTTCTGAAGGCCTTTCCAAAAGATAGAAGTAAACCGAGGATCATGATCAGATAAAATTGAGAGGGGAACTCAATGTAACTTGACTATCTTGTTAACCTACAACTGAGAAAGTTGATCTAGAGAGAAATTATCTCGAATAGGAAGAAAATGAGCAAATTCATCAATCGATCAACAATAACCCAGATTGCATTATTACCTTGAGATGTCTTTGGTAATCCCACAACGAAGTCCATGGATATATTTTCCCATTTCCACTATGGCACTCGTAAAGAGTGACGCATCCATTTCGGTAACTACTGCTCTGCTTTAACCTGCTAAAAAGTCAAACACTTTACAGTAAAATCAGAAATATCTCATTTCATTCCATCCCACCAGTAATACTCTTGAAGATCTCTGTACATATTCGTACTTCCAGGATAAACTGAAAAAAGGGAACTATGAGCTTCACTTAAGAACTCTCTATTCAACTTTGAATGACAAGTCAAACACAATCTCTTCCCAAATCTCAAAACACAATCATTATCAATGTTAAATTTAGGAAACTTACCCTTCTGAACCAGCTCTACCTTTTTCTGCAAACCACTTCCTTTCTTCTGTACATGGTTAATTCTGTCCGATAGAGATGATCTCACTGATATGTGAAACAAAACAGAAGAACATCCTATACCAAAAAATTCTATTCGAAAGTTCATCAAATCAAAAACCAAAGGATCTCGTTCCAAACATAGCATAGTTAACGAGGCATAACTTTTTCGACTCAAAGCATTAGCCACTTTATTTTATTTTCTTGAATGGTAATTAATTGGAAAATCATAATCCTTGATTAATCACAACCATCTCCTCTATCTCATGTTCAATTATTTCTATGTGAATATATACTTTAATCATTTGTGATCGTTATATATTTCACACTTTACTCGATACAAATGATTCCTCAAAATTTTTAAAGAAAAAACAACAACAGCTAATTCCAAATTATGTGTAGGGTAATTTAACTCATGAGTTTTCAACTGATGTGAAGCATAAGAAATTACTTGATCATTATGTATAAAGACACGACCAAGTCCTTTCAACGAAGCATCACTGTAGATAAAAAACACACCATTTCTGGAAGGAAGTTCCAAAACTAGAGGATTCACCAATCTTCTTTTAAATTCTTGAAAACAATAATCAAATTCTTTTATCCAGATGAACATAACACCTTTTTGAGTTTACTTATTCATTGGACTAGATATCTGTGCAAAATTCTCAACAAACCTCCGGTAATAACCTTCCAAACCAAGAAAACTATGGATCTCGGTAATATTTGTTTGTCTTTTCCATTCTTCAACAACTTTTCTTTTAGCAAGATCAATAGTTATTCCATTTTTTGAAACAATGTGACCAAGGAAAGATATTTTTTGTAAAGAAAACTCACGCTTTCTGAATTTCCCAAATAGTTTCTTTTCTTTTAAGGTTTGCAAGACATCCCTTAAATGACCTTCAATCTCCTCTTTACTTTTTGAATAATTCAAAATGTGATCAATAAAAACAACCAACATTTATCACCTGATTCGACTGATCCATCACTGTAGTAAACTGCTCAATTCTGATTCCAACCATCTCAGGTTGTTGATTAGGAAGGTTATTCTCCTCTATATTCCTTCCCAGAAAATCTACTACATTTCCTTTGTGAAAAAGCATTATTAACACATACATATCTTAGATGAAGCAACATGGTAATCTGTAAATGCTATATGATTTCAATATTAAAATAAATTAATTTATGTACATTCATTTAACAATACCCTAACACCTAAAGTTATATAATCTGACCTCTGAAACCAACTATAAGGACCCGGCCTTTAAACATTACTCGATATTGAATTAAATGTATAATTCACATTGATGATATTTTTAGGTTTAGAGTTTTAGAGAAATATTCCATAACTATTAAATCTAAAAAGATACAAAGTAGACACTTCTACTCAGATTCCATTTTTTTCATAAATTAAAAACTCTTGATAAAAACTCATGTTGAGTTCCATGTTTTAGAAAGAATGACTTTCCTTGATCCAATCCTTGACCCTATTCAACTTTATGTCCTATGAAAAACATTTCAAAAATTTGGGATGAGCATAAAAAGCTCAGTAAGGGATACACAAAGAAGGAAAACTATTAGTTGTTCAAAAAAACAAGTAAACCATGAATACTTTATCATAAGTAATACTTTTCAACTTTATAAAGTAGTAAATACTCTTCACTAAATAAAAGATAATTTCACACCCTTTTGTAACAAAAAGATTTCCATAAAACCCATATAAATAACACATAACATATGAAGGTAATATGTGACACAAACATACTTAAACAGAATAACCATCCGGTCAACTCCCACACATATCACCAAATGGAATAGCCATAAGGTTGACTTCCATACCTAATGCATTGGAGGTTATAACGTAACCACATGTCCTGGTTTTCATGGCACCACCCTTCAATTGGTTTATCATGTAACTGCCCTGAAATGTCCAAGTACCACTATAAAATCATAACACATAAAACAAATATAAAGGAAAGAAAACATTTCCAAATTTCAATCACAATATATCACTTAAATATATTGACATAAAAAATCCATTATAAAAACCATTTTCAATACCAAAATATAGAATAGTGTATATGGTATTTATTTCTCATTTTAAAAACATTACGGTTTGTTAAGGAAGCCAAAGATCAAATAATACTCGTGGCGACAGAAAGGTCAATGTCACTGCGTACGTTAAAAAGAAACATACTTTTTGTTGTTTAGTAAAAAAAATCGTAGAGAAAAGATTCCTTTTGAATAAAAGTAAAAGTCAAAGTGGTTTATATACCATATAAATGAAAGTTGTGTATAAAACAAAATATGCCTCAATGAAAGGAGATTGAGATGAAGTCCCTTACTTCGTGTCTGACTTGACTCAATCATTCATTAATCTCCTGAATAATAAACTAGTGTTAATTTATACATGATTAAGAATCTTTTTCAAGTTAATTATTCCTTTTATATCACTTATTGCCATGTTATGAACATTTTGTAATCATTTAAGTTAATAAAGGTCGTTTTGTTGATCTTTGGTACTTGAGCCAAAAATAAACTTCTTATAATTACAAGTTGTTCATGTGGTAAAATATCAATTATCTCCAGAATTATATTTAAGATTTAGTTATCATATATATTATATATATCCCTTATATACATGCATTTATAATATTACATAACATTTAGAGGTAAGAAATGAAATGCACCATTCATGGAGACGGTAAGTCGTACGTACGCATGAACACTACTTTCATTTCTATTTTGTATTTAATGGAATGAAATCACAGTGATATAAAAGTATATTATAATTCCAATATAATATCATCTATAATATCATTAAATCCATCTTTTATATGTACCACATATGGCATTAACGATTCAAATCACTTAGAGGTGGTGGTAGTCCGCACTTTTAAAAATTAAATTATCGTGTTTATCCATTATAGAAACCATAAAGGTATGCCATAAATTAAAAATATAGAAGAATAAGGAAAACATAAACATAATATATATCATATATAAATACAGTGACATCTTAATGGCCACCATGAGAGGCGGTAGGAGATAATTGAACAATCATCGTTTCGTGAGGCATTAGTTCGCCATCCACAAAAACAGTATGTTCTTCACCAATTAGATGGAGGTGTGTGTAAGTGTAGCTCGAATAAATCTCATAGAAAAATTATAGTATATTGAAGATAACGGTGTTGTTAAAAAAGAAAGGAATAAAAAGAGTTAAGTTGTTGGAGATGAAAAATAAAACAATAGGACATAAGAGAAGACATTACCTTTAAATCGGGTAACTCCCCTTGGTTTGAACCAAAATGGTTTCTTGAAGTGATTTCTACCTAAGGTAAGGCTTCTAGGATGAAGATAGGTATGTGGAGAGATAATATGATTATGGTTTGGATGATACAATGGATTGAGATGTGTGGTTAAGGGGTAGAGGTGGGGGCCTTTTATAAGAGGGGGGAGGGGCACTCTTGGATGGTCATGAAATGTTACTTTATTATGAAATGTATTTCGGATTTTAACGATCCCACAATGATATATTTCGAGGATAAGGTGATAAGGGTTAAAAATACACCCATACAATTGGTTTTTGACAAGTGTATGTCTTCTATTTTACCTTATCATTTCATTTTATTGAAATCGTTCATTATAGAGGCAATCGTTGCATCATCATGGTGTCATAAAGAAATTTTTTTATTTAATGTCTAAAAATTATAAAAAAATAACATGATGTATGAAATATTTTTAGCTTTATAATTACTATTTATATTCTAAGATATAATTTATATAAACAATACTATTTTTTTACTTGTGTTATACATACGTTGGTTATACTTTCTTTAAAAAAAATAATATAATAAAAGGTCACTAGCACAATAAAGTGATTCCATGGGGTCCCAAAGTTTGGAAAAAGGAATCCCATGGTTGACCATGACTCAAAGAAATGATTTGGATACCATTTGGGAAAATTTTATATTATTATGATATTATTTTATTACCCTTAATTACCCGATTACTAATTAATCACGACAATTAAAGATAATTGACGTCGTTACTATTCATAATGTCAAAAAAAGAGTCTTAATTACATAATTTGGACCTTATGATTCCAAATATGGAATCCATTTTACAAAATTCAGAACAAAAAATTGCATTAATTAATTTAAAAATAATTCTCGTTGTTAAAACAAATAGCGTGTTTTTAAGAAACAATTTCTATCAAAAGATTGACAATTGTTAATGTCCAATTTCAAAATGAAATTAATTCTAATGACCAACATTAGATTAAATGGTAAAAATATATTCTAATTACAATATAAAACCAATTAAAAAGATAATATAAACATATAATTAAATTAGATGAAAAAGCAATTTTGAAGTAAAATGCAGTATTTTACACTATTCATTAAAAAAATGAACATTGTCAGAAAAATGAAAAAAAAATATATCCAAAGTAAATTTCAATGCCCCAAATATAAATAAGATTTTTATTTGTACCAATAGAATGTATAAAAGTGACCAAAACTATATTTAAAGAGGATTCACCATCAAAAGGCGATAAATCTAACTTTTAGTGAATATTAGAGTACTTATGCTTAAAATTGGATTCATTCGCATCTTAAGCCTCTAAAATTTATTGGATAAATGTAAAAACATTTAACAAACATAAATAATCATATTTTAGTTATTTCTATTCATTCCCGCCAATTCAACGGCTACGTGTTAACTACCATTTAAAATTATATTATTATATTATTAGTGTGCAACGTATGATTTTAAAGAAATCCGTTGTTGTCTATCAGATTCCCTATCAAACATAGGAACACAATTAAAGTAAAATTAATATTTAATTCAAATATATTAATAAATATGAAAATGTATTATCCTTTATATACCTGGGATGTTACAGCATCACCCTTCGTCTCCTTCATCGCTCAATGCTCTCTCTCTCTCTCTCTCCTCGTTGCATCGGCCCCAACCCCTATTCTAGCTCACCTGCACTAAGGCCTCCATCCTTCTCCCTTGTAGTGGGCCAACACACCAGCCTCCCATACTCCTGCCCTGTGATGACTCCTGCAAGCTGCAGCCAGCCTCCATTGGCCCTCCAACACCATCAGCGCGACCCTCTATAGTCACTCAACCTCCCTCCTCCTGTGCGGAACCACCCTACAATCTCCAACGAATTCCACCACCGCTTCCCCCTACTAGTGCGAGCCACTACTGATATGCAGCGCCCCATCCCAGCAGCCCACATCATCCCTCACCCTCCAACGCTGCACCCATCTCGCTGCACCTCATGCACACTCCAGGTCCATCTTGCCATGTCCGGCTCGCCTGCGCGACGCCCCTTCTCACCTTCTACCGCACCACCAAGACCATGCACCTACAGGTTGACCTACCTCCAACGACCCCTTAGGTTCTCTAACAAGCTCCCTACTCAGTGCGCCCGACCCATATGCTCCCCCTATTCTAACCTACCAAGCACCACCTTCCAGCCAGCATTTGCATTCCGCGATGCCTCCCCCTGCTACCCATGCCTCCTCGCCAACCCCAGTTACGTTTCTACCTCTTTTCTAGGCCATCCCATTCTCTTTGGCTATCAACGAAATTTTTCCCCCATTCGAGCATCTCCACTACACCTATAGCCTCATGTTTATCCTTTTTTGTTGCGTGAGTTGGACCACCGCAAGCCCTCTGTCTAGCGGTCTCATTCATTCCAACATCCTCGCCACCCCTTTTTGACTATCACACGACTCAGCTGATCAGGTGCACCCTGCACCGACCTCTTCCCCTTTAAATTTAGAGGTATTTGAATTATTGTAGGACTTAATTTCATTTAATATTAATTATTTATATTAAGTTTGAGTATATATATTTTATAATATATTATGTAGTGATGTAGATAATTTTTCTTGGTTTATTGTTTCACCTAAATTATTGATCCGCTGCGTGTTTTTTGTAGAGTTAGTTTGGTGCGATTTATGTTTTGAAACACTTTTTGAGCTGGTTATTTTGCGTTGTTTTTTCGTTTGGATCGTTTTAAAACTTTTTTTTATGTATTTTAGTTATTTTTTCTGTTGCAGCACGTTGGCGAGATTTTTTTCTTCGTCCTACGATCATCAGCTTGTGCGTGATTAAACACCTCCTCATGGCATGTTGTGTCATCGTTGTTGGAATGCGAGTCAAGGTAGGTCCCCCACTACAATTGCCTTCATTTTTAGAATTTATTAATTGGATGATATATTATTCATTTTAATAAAAGATAAATAGTATTAGATAATTTATTTTGAAATAATTACTCAATGTAAAAAAAGTTGTTTATTTTATAAACGTCACTTGAAATGTTTTCATGGTAAATTGATGCACAATAGTGAATAAATACCCATTTGGACTTTGAACAGAATTTATGGAATTTAATGTGATGTTCTGGTTTGATGATAAATGATTTATTCTAATTCATGATCATGTTTTTTGGTTCTCTATAGAAATGAGGTATTTCTTTAATGTTGGTTAAGGCCCGTTCGGCACATTGAAAAAATAAATTATGTTGGAAAACATTTTTTGAAGTGACTCAAGGGTGATCCTTTTGTGTATATTGGTTTCTTTGATTGTGTGTGATGCTTGTGCATCGTGGCTGGTTAGTTGATTGACTTTGTTGGCTCACATCCTTTTTATTGCATGTGTTGACAAGGGAACATGGCATAGTATTTGTATCTTTTGAGAACAAATGCTACACTAGTTTATAATATGCACTGGCTAGTGGCCAACAGCATAGAGGAGTTCTATTATCAGTCCTATGGGACTGGTCCCATTAGTTAGGCCATGTAGGGAATCACCTGGAATTAGGGTGTTATGACGTCATTGAGTAGGGCATTCCATCTAGATGAGTAAGATGTATATTTTGTTTTAGATTTTTCATGAGCTCTTAGGTTCGAAAAATGTTTTCCATTGAGTTTATTTGTACGTGGCAGACTATTGAGAGGTCTAGTTCGGATGTTGGCCCCTATTTTCCACTTTTTCCATTGCCCTTAGTGTGTGTTTTGTGATGTGTGTTTTTTTCCTTTTGAATAAAAATTAAAATTTGGATTTATAAAGTGTTCGTAAAAATGTTCAAAAATTCAATGCACATGTTCCTTTCATTCATTAAACTTGTATTTAAATTAAAAATGGAAATGGACTATTAAAAATTTTAGAAATGAAAGTGTGTGTGGAAACCAGATATTTTTCATAATTTAATTCAAACATGAAATTGGTAAATTCTGTATTTAATGGTTGTGCTTTGGGAATAGTTTGTTGGGAATTCCTACTAAGATTTAATACTCGTGCTTATAGTGTTTTCCAGTTATTAGATTTTGTTGTAGTTATTAATCAATCTTGCTCACTGTGGGAAAGAGTTGGTTGTGGATTTGAGAAAGACTATTAGAGTTGTGAGGAGTTTTGGTTGTGGGCATGTTATTTGGTTTTTGTTTTCTATTCTTTCTTTTCGTACTATTTATTTACTTCTTTTTATTCTACTTTTCTTCTGCTTTATTTATTTTTACTATGAAAAAACATTCCCAGTTGTCCTTTATTGATACCCGGGCGGTTGTCACTAGCCTAGGAGGATAGGGACTGTCTCTAGGGCCATGTCACAGACGAGATCAGGTGATTAGTTCAGGGTCCACCCCTGTTGGTTTGTGACAACACGTTACCAGAGGTACATAGTTGTATCTAAGATCCTTCATTATTTCGTAAACAATGAATATTGTATACTCCTCAAATGTAGAATCATCATCTAACTCAACTACATTGGGATTAAACGGTGGTTGATGGGTTAGTCGGATATTGAAAAACCTATGAAACATGGAATATATTGTAAATGGAATTGATGCCTCTAAGGTAATAGAAACTAATAGACATCCATCCAGACTCTCTCCATAAGTACAAATTGCCCTATATAATGCGAAGACAACTTCACATTCTTCGGTAACAATCTATAACTGAGCCTGGACAATAAACGAAGGAAAACATGATCATTAACCTCAATTTAATCATAAAGAATACCCTTTATCCACAAATCTTAATTAAGATATCATCTATTTGATGTAGTCGATAATGGTTCCTCACTATAATCTCATCAAACCAAATTTAATACATGCACAGACATAGGGTTCAATCCACCTTCTTGGTGAAAAGTACATTTGACCCCCATGATGATTTACTACTCCATATAAAACCTTTGGCCTCTATATCATCTTACTTACACATTAGTTCCCGAATCATTGTAGGTTCCATCTTTTATAGACGAATGGACACAAGATCTACTATAGAAATAACCTCAATTGTAAACTATACCTCGGTCTCTAGAGGTAAGATAAAATTCGTTTGAAAAGTATCTCAAAAAATATCTACTACTAGAGGTAAATCACCTTGACATAATCCATGATCCTTCTTGAACATATTTTCAATCTCAGTGTTCACACCACATTGCCCTAGATTCTCTAGTCCTACTATACTACCCTTGACATCCCAATCACCCTTATGTAGATAACTACTTCCCTCGATTGATGTAAAACATACCATGTGGAAATAGTTATCTATAATGGCATGATACTGTACAAACCAATCCAACTCTAGGATTACATAGAAGCTTGTCATGATGAGAATGATGAGGTTTCATATGAAAGGGTAATGACCTACCTCAAGGGGATATTCACTACATTAGATTATGCCCTCTGATCACAATCTTAATGGTGTATCAAGAGTTATTACACCATAGTAATGTTCTATCTCCAGTCTAATATTTCCATGATAGAGATTCAGATAAAGGAGATCTAAGAACCTATATAAAATTTTGTAGATACTAAAGTAGATTCCACAATAATTGGACATTGTACTATAGATGGTCCGAAAGACTGATCCTTGTGTATCCATTGTAGTGCATGAAACTAGCATGATATATGAACCAGTGAAATATCTTATCTACCATGGTTACAACTACACTGATTGTGCTGATAAGGACAAGGGGTTTTTCTACTAGGTCTATGACATCCCCCTTGTCCAGTCTTGTAGGTGTTATTCATACTCCCTACGTGACGCTGCGTAAAAGAACCTATTGTTGAAGGTTGAGCTGCTGCTAATACCTTTCGCTTGAAATATGGTTGTGAGGTCCTTCATAATATCAAATTATTCCCCAAACAACCACAATAATGAGACTTCATTGGTCTCCATCACAATGAGGCTTCTGGTACGACATTCATGCACACTTTTGAATCACCATGGAGTTATAAAAACAAGTACTCAAGTTGTCAATTCCCAAAATAGAAACCATTATGGAATGTTTCCTTTAATGGGAAGGACTACTGGACTACCGAAACAGTAATCCTCTAAGCCAAGTTCTATTTTTTTCCCTCATTTTGGACCCAGTGATATGATCATGATGGACTATTTCAAAAAAAGTAGGTAGAATAATGACATTAACCTGCATACAGATGGTGTACACAAGCCCATTCTCGAAGCATCTAGCTCATAAAACACCAGAACTGACTAGAAGTAGTGAATAGCCTCGAAACTCTGTTAAATTCATTGAATAATTTATAATAGACAATGAAAAATACATGATATTCATGACTTATTCTAGTTCTATTAGCTCCTTGTGTATAAGGAATGAACTTATAATTGACGAATGTTTGGAAATTAACCCATACCATGCCCTGATGGTGACCATCCTGGGTGATCACATCTCACTAATGATTGGATGAATCCCAAATAATGTATGTGTCATGCATTAACCTCCACTCTGGTGGTGTTTCTCGATTCTCAAAGATAAATAGGATGTCCTCCATCTAATAATTAGCATCCTGTGGACTTCCATCCCAAGAAAATGTAGGAGAGAGCTGCTCTTGAATCTCACGAGTCATAATATACATTGTAAGAGCAGATCATGGAGATCCATTCAAGGGATTCATCAATCCTAAGAAACTATCACGAACATATGAATCAATTCTCAAATGAGGTGAAACATTTAGTTCTTCATTTTGCACTCTTAGATGTATGATAGTATGCTTCGGGCCCACATCCTCTTAGTATAGTCGTTGCCAACCTCGAGGCGTATGATACAATGAAATCGTGGAATCATTGGTCAACAAATTTTAAGTAAACTCCCCTGAAAAAACATAATGAAGAAAGAAAGAAATTCATATGGAATATATACAATGGAAGTATAACAAACCAAGGTATTCTACCCAAACTACTCCCTTAAATGGCTAGGTATGGTAAGTTCTCATGTACAAGTTTTAGGGGTTCCCATAGATAAAGGGTTAATAGTACCTTAATTCATCATTTATTTTATACTGTTTCATTTAATTTTACATTTAATATAATGGTTAAATACTTTACCGTTCGAAAACGAGACAAGGTGGGAAAAGGATGTGAAAAAATTCATTTTATATGCCATGTTTCACTTTATAATAGATATTAATTTCCATTGAATTAGTTTCTATAATCCTTATCACTAAAAATGAAACTCATTTGTTTATATCATAATGGATCGACACGTTAAATTAGTCATCCAAACCCAAATGGGCCCATACACCACATGAATGGAGATCGGTAGAAAGTCAATAACAACAATTGAATATCACAAGAATAAGCTATCTATCACAACATCACTTAATAATCACAACCATATCAAGAAATACAAGGAGTCAAATTCATATATATGGCATAATAATATTCATGACATGTGAATTGTTGGTGCCTATAATGATACATGAATTATGCTATTTTACCACATACCGTCAGGTCATGGATGGGATAAATCTTCAAGGAGATTAGTAATCAACAACACCACATATCATGTGAATCACCCAATGGTGAAATAATGTCAATTGTAATATGAAGACATAGAGAAAAAATTATATTTTGGGTAACATTGATTTTACCTTGACGTTATGCTTTCGAAGCTGAAGAAAATATTATTACCAATTCCCATAACATACGTAATATCAAATCTATTTTCACTAAATTGTAAATAAAGAAATAAAAACACTCTTCTAATACTACATTGGGTCATACCATACCTGAATTCCACTTATTAGGTTCCTTGATCAGGGTGGGCTATGAGGCCTTAAGAACATCTCCCCAAATTCCAAAGGTCACCGACTAGTAGCGAGGGACTAGATTTTTCCAAGGGGATACTATACCCTAATTAACAGAGTGTAGCACAAAAAAATATAACATAGTTATATAAGAAAAAAAACAAGTAAACAGATCGAAAAGGTTAAAAATAATTGAATCAACTCAAATTATTGATGATGATATGTCAGGTCACTAGACACTGGTAAATATTGATACATGACAACCTACATAACATGTTCCAAAAATGTACAATGGAAATAAAAAAATATCCCAATAATCCTTAGCTCTGGATCTATCATCATTTATCATGATCTATCAAAAATAAAAACAATAAATTGGTCAAATATGTATGCTTCTATTTATCAAAAGTTGCATTCATGTAATCTTCTCCATGTACAAAATAGTGGATAGAGAGGGTGTGAGATAAATCTCAATTGGCCCCCACCAATGGTGCCTATAACATCTGACCCGTTAAATGGAAATGTAACATTTTGAATGAATGCATATATAATGTTAAGAAGTACAATGTAACTAAATACCGAAGTACATACTCTATCCACGGTTGGGTGTCAGAATATGTAAACAATTCATTATTTGACTATTACCAGTTTATAAACTAGTCACTCGTTTGCAATAGTGAAGTTTCCAATATGTTATAACAAATCCTATAATAATATCGAATAATGATGATCCAAGGTAAAAACCAAGGAAACGTATACCTCAATGGTCTCCAACTCAGTAATGATTGTATTTTGAAAAGTTTAAGATTAAAATACATGGACCATAGTCTTAGGAATTCTACAATAAGATGCTTATTGTGTCCTAGGAGTACATGCACAGTAAAATGGGGCAAAGGAATGACTAGGTATAAAGGGATTTAACCATGACACATACCTGTCATTGCTGGATCCAATGGGTGTATCCATGGAATTCTTTAGTATTACATGAGGGATACTACAATGTTATATCAAGAATCCATATTTAGACAAGGATTGGGTTCTAGTTGGGCATCAACCTAAGAATGTTGTATCATTGAATTTGGAATGGGGTCTTCAACTGCTCTAGGAATTACCACATGAATCCATTGTGATATCAAGCCAGGACACTCCTATTTTGATAAAGAATTCATATAAAATTCATCCATTTCATGATAATACCTCTCATTATTAAGACATGGCTAATTGATCATGTAATCATTTATTTAAATCATTATTATTCAATATGTCTATTTTATTAAGTCTATCATTTCATTAGTTTGATAAGTCCATGTACCATGAATCCATTCATTTAATCCATTTAAATCATTATAAAAAATATAGGTTCACTCTACTACCATCCATTAACATGGTATTGGGTTCTACAGACATGCAACATATTATTCAATTACATTTACAAATACCAGGTCATTTACATAATATCCTTTTCAATTTACATTTGACATGAAATTATTAAACTGAAAGTTACCATAGAGTTCAAGTGGTGAAAATACTTGATACGATCCAATATTAAATTCAAAATTTTAAGAAATCCATTTAATAAATAAAATCTAAGTTTATAAATTTCAAGCCTATGAACTACTGAATAGTGGTTCAATGTTTTCAAAATGCTAAAATAATAATTATTCGAAAACATTTTATATGGAATGGATGGATTTGTGTTTATTACCACTTACTAATAATCAAATATTTAGACAATGAATAACCATATGGTTTTAATGATTATAGTCATGGAATATAAAATCAATAAACGACACCCGATGAAATCCGAGGGCCCCACATGAAATTTACAAAATCAACAAACATGGGGATTGAGTTATAGACCACCCACCATAGGCTTATTTAACTATCCTAATCCATAATTATCACCTAATTCATCTTGGAATGGATTATATATTATAAAAGAGTGAAAACACTCAGACCTCTAGAACAAGGTCAAGAGAAAGAGGGATGAAGAATGACTAAAAATAAATCGAGTACTTACTATTGTGCATCTAATAAGACAAAAAAATGGTCGAAAAGATCTTGGATTGTGTAAATATCTTGAACCCTATATTTGGACTTCAAAAGATCTAAAATGAGAAAAAATGGAGGTTCTATCTACTAGAATTCAGAATTTGGAAGATGGAAGGTTTAATTGGATCGTTACGTGTAAAATGTAAATTTAACGAAAAATTAGCATGTTCATGTTTTGTACCGACAATTCAAAAAACTGTGTTCAAACAAGACATATATAACTATTGAAAGGTGTTTACCTCATGGTTAGGTTGCATGGTGGAGGAAATCATGCGAAAAACATGCGAGATTGATCTGTCCAGAATACAAATCCATGCGCACGGTTTAGAATAACCATGCGTCCTCCCAATACGATTTACTCTATCCATTCCACATGACCCTATTTCAAAGAATTTGGGTTTCTGGCCCCGAATGAGCCTTAGAAGCCACTAAAATCACCGATATCCTATTATGCGTACATAATAGGCCAAAAAACAATTAGACCACCAATTAATGGATTCATACATGATTGAAAAATGAGGTTCTTATATGTATTCTATCTTATATATTCAATGCATATATATATAATAAATCCATGAAATATATATTTAAGATAATAATATTTTAATAAATATTTTATGAATTATATATTTATAACATAAAAATTATAATGTATAAATATATATTAAATTATTTATATGAAATTTTTTTTCTTCTCCCACGTCAGAAACACAACACTCAATTTTATGTTTGTTTCTTCCTTCAACATTACTTCAAATGCTTCAGAAATTCAATATATTTTAACACATATTCTTATTCATTTGAAATGTATATATTTTTAATATATATATATATATCCATTCTTTACACAAAACACTAACACACATCCCATGTTTTAAATTTCTATCTGGGCTCCTTCCAAAACAAAAAACTCTCCTTCTTTCTTGTCACTTATTTTTTTAATTAAATCTTTTTAAAATCCCTCTCTTCATGCACCATAGATAATATATATTCATATAGTTATATTTTTTTATAAATCGAACTTCATAAAAATAATTATCATGTTCCATATATATATTACATTAACCTCTTAAATGTTTGTGAATATTCATACACCAAATAATTTTATATGTATATATTTATTTTATGCATATATATTTATATATTGAATTTTATTAATTTATTTTATACAAAATGTAACAATATGTTTTATTATCAATTAGGGTCATATATAAATATATATTCACACATAAAATATTATTACCTATGTTTTCCATATAAATATAATAATCATATTGTATATTTTTATATTCTTATATGTCTACAAGCACCTAAAAATACTAATCATAAATTTTAAATGTTTATTATAATGATATATATATACACACACGCTATTATCATTTTATGATATAGTTAATATTAAAAATTTGTTATGAATTAAAATACTAAAATTAATAATTATAATATATTTTATATGTTATGTTTTCATATTATATTACTATTTTACTAATTTTAAGGTAACATATTTCTACAAAATAATAATAAATAATATTTTGTGAAAATTCATTATAATCAAAAAAATTAATTCAATAGAATTTTATGGGATGTTATGGTTTAATAAGGCATGCTGATTTTTTATTATGATAACTATTAAATTAATGTGGAATTCATTGGATATTTTTTTGATGAGTGGTTTTATGTTATTGATATTCCCTAGATTCATAGATAGGTCTCATGAGAAAAACAATTATCATGATTTATAGGTTGAGGCTATAATATAACTTCATTATAGTTGGCCAATTAGTGTATACCTAAACAAATAATGAATTCTTCTTTCCCAAGCCCCTAATTGTTTGATTCATGATGAATTATCAAAGTCATTGACGGAAATATCATGAATGATTGATGAAATTCATTAACCTCATTGAAAGTTCACCTATTATTATATATCATATAGTTTTTTTCTATGTAAAATATTTCAAAATCAATTTATTATATCAATGTCATATTTATTGATTATTTAGTTGATAATATTTTTTATTCATTTTTTACTCATGATATATTCCACTTTAAACATCCCCTTTCTATGAATGTTACATAGTTTTATCTATTCTTCCTTTCAAGATGATATAAAAAAGGGATATTTAAATGAAATTGATGGATGCAAGCATGTTTTTTCATTATATTTTTTTAAATTTCCAATATAACAATTAATCATGTTTGTATATTTTTGTACATGAATTTTAACTCAATGGATGTAGTGACATATAATCCATTATACCCTCTTCTATTGTAATATCTAACCACCATCTATGTGGAATAAGAGTTGGGTTTTATCAGTTTGTTTCAATGATATGTTTATAAGGATAATTGGAATGTAATTTTTAACTTATCCATAATGACCTAAGAATAATGATAACCCTTTATAGTATTTGATGAATTTATAGCTATTTTTATAGGATGAAAAAAAAAATTTCTTAATTTGGTACTAAAAAATTTCCCATAATTTAGTTTTCATCGAAGAGGAAGGAATGAAATCCACACTACTATCCAGTTTATGGATTACCATTCTATGAATTCCAGTATAATTGTTGTTATAGCTAATAAGGACTTTTAAATATTTGGGAAAATGACACTTGTTTTTATTAATATCCTATTAAATATAAGTAAACCAAACATGAGAGAAACTGTAGTGATAGGTCATAAAAGTTTCATTAACCATCAATCCGAAGTTTCTATAATCAATCAAAACCTAAATGAGGAACATAACACAACAAATTTGAGAAAAATATAGTTTCATTGAATTTTACATGATAAGGAACATTAATGAAAAATTATTTAACATAATACATATCAATAATATATGATAATGAACATGGGTAAATTTTTAATAGGAAAGTGAGTTTGTAACATATGTGTAGAAACAGATAACCATGCTAAATATTTTAAATTCTTCAAGGAATATATTAATTAACAACACTTTAAATGTATGTGGATGAGGAATTATGATAATAAATCCCAATCTTCAATGATGACACAAAAATTTGTTGGTGTTTTAATTCATGAAATCATGAAGTAATATATTTATTATAATTATAATGAGAAACACATAGGAATTAATTTTATGGGAATGTGTAATCTGGGGAATTGAACTATTGTCATGGATGATTTAATGATTCTTTATTTCATGAAAATTTTATCTTCATTAATGAAATATTAATTGATATTTCTAAGACAGAAGTAAACACAAGAATATCCTAAAATTAAAAATTAAAAAATTAGGGATTGGAATTGTGTGAATTTTTTATTAGTGAATATATTGTTATCATAAAATAGTATTCTCAATCCTATTTTTTTATATAGATGTAGAGTGTAACATATCGACCCATGTCAACCAAATGATAGACCTGAGCAGGCCATAAAAGGGTGTGTTAAAGAATAAAAATAGAAAAATTCATGAATATAATGAATCTTGTCAAACATCCATATTAATATATAGAATATGAATATACCTAAATATCCATTCAATCAACCCAAAAAAAATCTAATTTTTTTCATAAATAAATACAATAGATTATCAGTATGTCAAATATTCACCACCAATGAAAATATAATCAAAGGCATAGACTAATGGAGATGTAAAAATGAAATAAGATTCCCTCATATTTATATGTATCATACAGTACAACATATATTGCCTCCCAAAATAAACAGTATAGTATAAGAAAAAATCCCATTAAGAAACTACCACAAAATCAATGCAAGGTAAAATCACATGAATGTAATTGTACTAGTTTTTATAGAAAAAAATGACTAAAATGAAATAACAAATATTATTTTTCTTTTGTTAATTATTTACAGTGTTATTGGTTTTTATAAATATATACATATTCTGAAAACTGTATATATTGCAAGTACTAGTGATATAAATTTGAATAAATATTCAAGAATAAACATTTAATAATGTAATGACATATCCCTGAATAATCATATCATGTGAATCTATGTGATACAAACATATAATAAAAAAGGTGTTAAAAATTCCTTGATAAAGAACCAAGGGAAGTGTATCCATATTCAAAAAATAAATTCATATTGGGCCATATCCAATATGGGTAAATACGTACTAGCCACAAAAAATAATAATTAGGTATAATGTCCGATCCAAAAAATACCGAGTCCTGCCAAAGTCCATAAATATCCAAACTATTACCTCGTAGTGGTTATGCACACAATAAGGCTACTTTTGTCTATTAACTAATGCTCCATGTGTTACCAATGTTCCAATTTTAAAAATACATTTTTAAAAACATTTAAAAAATTTTAAATATAGTTTTAATTCAATTAGAGTCATCTATGGGGTTTGAAGTTACACATTCAAATTATGAAAATACATTTTTAAGGAGAATAAACATGATATATTATTCTTAAATCAATCCATTAAAAACGTGTATAACATCAAATAAGTGAAAAAACCAATGAAATTTATCATGGATGAAAATAAATTCATTTTCTTAGGCCATTGTTTAGAGACACCAATGTCAAATCAGTATAAACCAAGCAATCATTAACAATGTAGATTGAAAACCATGATAATGGCCTTCAAAAGACAAATAACACCAAATAATGAAATGAATGAATAGAAAAAACAATCTTATAAAAAAAATTAAAATAGTGGATGATGAAATTCTAAATTCAAAAAGAGAAAAATGAACTCTAAAAAACACTTTCAGAGATAAATGCACCGAAATTAAAAAAAGATAAATCCTTGAAATAAATAAGATGAAAGGGTATATATTTTCCAATATCACCATTTATAGATTCTAGACCGAGAGGGAGAAGGACTATAAATGAATGAAATAAAAATCCACCCTGATGAACCCTAGAATTCAAAATCATGACGATTACAAATCATGTAATCCCATTACACAAAGTGTACTAATTTTTTTTCATATATGATGAAAAATACATCATCGTTTTATTAGAAACATCATTTTTTTGAAAATAAAAAACATGAACCATGTATGTGGCATGTAAATACATTACATCCCAAACCTATTTCATTAGATCTTTTAGGAGAACACCATATGGTGTGCAATACCTTCACATTTAATTTAATTACCCACAAGTCTACATAACCTACAGGTTTAGATAGAAAAAATCAAAGACCAAATCAAGTAATTCTCCGAACATGGGATGAACCCCGCTTATAAATTGTAAAATTTGTACATAGAAAACATTACATGAAATAAACATGCATCCCTAATGTTTTTTTTATTTTCCCTACCAAGGTATTTACATCCTCGAGAATTAGAAAAAAAACACCCCAAAAGGATTAAAAAACAATCATAAATATGGGTGTACCAATAATGTGTAACATAGATTTACAATCTCCTCATAATAAATGCTTTATGAATCAAAAAATTAATCAATTTCATATATTCACATAATGTGAAGGACACTTCTACCGCGTCAACAATTCCCTCTCCCATGACATATGCTTATATCAGATTTACTACCATAGTATCTGAATTAGATGAATCATTGTATTATATAGTACCACTCTTGATGATCAATAATTTTATAAAGATACGAAAAATATGTGTTTTCAATCTAAATATCATTGTCTTCATTTTTAATCACATGTAAAAAAGCCACTACATGCCTCTTTACCTTGGAAACAAGAAACATGTCATTTATAGAAGTCAAATAATGGTAATTCCAACTAATATAACAACCCTCCTTGACATACAATGATCTCAAAAGGGCCCACAAACCTCAGTTCCAATATATCATGTATACACAACAAAAAATATCCCATGTGAGGTGAAACTCTAATAAAACACTAATCACTAACCCAAAAATCCAATAATCAATAATGATGATATACAAAGTATTTCTAGCGACTCCGTCCCATGGTCAATCTCCTCCATTTAAAATTCACAATCTTTTTCATATCCGAAATGGGACTTTTTTTAACAAAGTACTATTTTCCCATCACTAACCAGCATATTGGAGATCTACATGTATTATTCTACAAATCCTCTATGGATTACATCCTTATAGAAGCAAGATTACTATTGTTATAAGAAAACAAGACCAGACAAAAATGCATTTCCCATTTTACACATAAATATTGTCCATATGATCAATGCATATAATCATGAACCTGGAAAGTTCTTTTTGTTTTTCCTTACATCAATGGATGTCTATCCATCCTTAATAAAATATGTGAACTCATCACCTTCTATAACCATTTCCAGAACCTAGATGTGAAAATCAGTACCCTTGCAGATACAACCATATAGGAAACCCCATGAATTCTCAACATCTCATAGATATAAACTCTTATGATATTACACAATTATTTCCCCTTTGTAGGGAATAAATACACCCATTTCATGAATCAACAAATGATAACACAAATCACATCCATCTCATCTACATTATATGGAAAATAATGATTCAATTAAGGGACATATCATCTCACATCCACATAATAATGTGCATGGGATGAAAAAACCAGTTGGTCTCGACTATTTGGCCATAACTATTAGGCAAGTAAGAGGGAAAGTTACCAAATCTACAATAACCACTTCATCCCCTCCCATAAATATAGATTTATCAAGCCATGATACATATTTATATCCCCATGGTACATAGAACAAAAAGATTTGATTTCATATTCCATTAACTCAAACATCAAGGGAAACAGAACAACCTTCTAAACAAGGAATCAAAATGATCCACCGTGTTAGTAGAATAATCACATGATTTATCCTCATGGTAAATGATTTCAGTAAAGTATTGACACTCTATTTCAAACAATTTTTCATTTCAAACTTGTCCATCAATAGAACATCCATCTTTTAATGTATCTCTGACTACTTTTCCACCATCATCTTCTACACCCAATCATATCTTAGAAAAAAAAACTCATCGTATCCCACTCCTAAAAAAATTCTATCATGTATCATTTTTAGAAATTCATTTATCAAATTAATGGAAACCAATTTACCTTTATCATGAGTGATTCAATATCAAAATAAAATGTCTAATGATACTCTACGCATTTTGTCTATCACAAGTTCATAAGCTTATGTGTAAAAATGTATCTCATGTAGTTATGATCATAATACCTTATATGATGCTCTCCAAAGAGACAGTGATGCCAAATTTTGAGTACATGCCTTAACACTACCAAGTGGGTTGTTTAGTGGTTCTCATGAGGTAATTATTGTCATGATATATAGACCCACACCTATTTCCCCAACATCAAGACACATCTTCTACCCATACCTGAAGCATCATTGGAAAAATCAAAGCCAAAATCATGTTCTTTAAGAAAAATTGGGGTTGAATTCAAAATCATCTTGATCTCAAAAAAAATATCTTATAGTTATTATCTCATTAAATAAATACACTCATATAGGTTTAAGTGACATCAATTATTCTTGTTTGGAGAAACAATTGACATAAATCTATAGTAGCCAAAAAAAACCTGGAAGCATCATATCTCAAACACATTTCTAAACTATTCCAAGGACATAATGACCTATATCATTTTAGGATCTACATGGATTTCCATCTTAGATACCACATGCTACATAAATTCCACCTCTATGATACAAAACTCTCATTTGGAGAGCATGCCAAAGAGACAATTATCTTTCATGGTTCAATGATTGATACCCAAATGGACATTTTTCTCCTCTCCTATGTAAGAGTACAATAAAATATCATCCTTCGACCCATCTAGAAGGAGATGATGAACTAATAAAGTATTTGGATCATCAATGATAAACAATACAAAAGCATTAGTTAGACAGAAAATGACAACTAGAAATTCAAAATGACCATAGTGACTCTTAAAAAATATATTAGGTAAATCAACTTCTATGAACATCAAGTAGGAGTACCCAGAACATTTTACAATTGTTGAAAACTAACATGATCCTCTAAGATGGAAAATGAGATCATCAGCCCTAGGAAAAATAAATTTACTTTAAAAAATGATCTGATTTAACATCTGATAGAATATATAATGTCTGAGGATCCCATTTTTATTCATATAGAGGTTGACAAGTGATTCCCACGTTGAATCACTAGGATAAATAAACTCGTAATCCTATGGATCCTCAAGATTAACATTATGTACCAACAACTCACCAGGACCACTTCCATAAGATGGCATTGAAATGGTCATCATATTAGGGAGTAGGTAAATAGTTAAATAGACTTTTCTCATTATTTTTAATCTAGAATAATCATTTGAAAATACCTTGAGGTATAAAATCACAACTACAGGAAGATGACTACCTAAATTAGGCTAAAATACATCATGGATTGTCTATGATATAAAACATGATATTTCCCCTACGTAATATACAATATGTATTTCCCTTACTAATATACGGTCTAACAATCCTTGAATGACATGAGATTTAACACCCCAAGATTTCATAGTGTGTTATTTCTTCAAAATAATTCAACAACTTGCACTACACGCAACACCGAGTTCAAGCGCACCATGACTTACCAAAAAAGCCGTTAAAAAGAGGTTATGAATAGTAATAACTAAATTTTAAACTTTATATAATCCTTATAATTTTAGAATCCATATTATGAGTTTCTTAGACATAATGTAAGAACAAATTCATTTTTAGTATTGCACTTTTACCAACTTTTAATAGTGAACCCTTTTTAAATCCAATATTTTAAACTTTTATATATTCAATTTGACTAAATAAATTTACTTTTAGAATGGGGACATCAAAAATTTACAATGAAACACCCCAAGCTTCCACGATACACTTTCCTTTGAATAATACAATAGCGTGTGTTGTACGCAACTTTGAGTTCTAACACACACCACAACCAATCAAACTAGCCGTTATGTACAGCAATACCTAATTTTTGAAATTATATATATTTTATATTTCAAAATGGACTTCATTTTTGGATACGTAATATCGAAATTATCCTAATTTGAATTTTTGGTATTTTTCTGAGAAGTTCCAATTTTTATGAATAGTGAAAAATACATAAAAACAACTTTTTTTAATAAAAATATTTTATTGTGATAAATTATACTATTGAGTGGTTTTAAAGTATAATTATAATATATTTTTACAATTTTATCCAACGGTGTTCATTAGAATTAATTTTACTTTGAAATTGGACATAAACAATTGGCAATCTTTTGATATATATTGTTTCTTAAAAACACGCTATTTTTTGTGACAGTGGAAATTAATTATAAAATTAATTAATGAAACTTATATGTTTTATTTTTTTAAAATAGACATCATTTTTGAATTCGGAATATCAATTATAGATTAGGGTGAAATTTTGGCATTGTTCTGAAAAACTTCAATTTTTGATGAATAGTGAAACTACTGAGTGGTAGTTAAAAAACTGAATTTTTCATAAAACATAATTTTACCGCTTTTGTGATTGAAATTTAGAAAATCCGAGAGACACGGTTAATATCAAGGAGTAAAATGTGGTTTGATGAGATGAGAATAATTTTTGGTGAATAGTAACTTTTTACTTTTATTAACCACGGTTAAAATTAAATAGGGTAATTAAGGGTAAAAATGATATTTATATTACCCTAACACATGTCCTAATTCTATTGAACAAGTTTATCTCAGCCAAAAAATCCTTAGGAATAAAATATTATCATTTATGTCCACTTGGATTAGATTAGGACGTTTATTATTATTTAATTCAAAGAAAAGTTAAAAGAGTTAAAATCAAAGTTTATTTACTAAAAAATTTAATATAGTTTTATGCATAAGATAAATTAGATTGTAAATATTAATTATAAAGATAAAAATATTTCATACATAATTATATTTTATTTATAATTTTTAGACATTAAATAATTTAATTTATTTTTGACACAATGATGATGCAGTAATTACCATAATAGTGAAAAGTTAAAATAATTGATATTATAAATACCCAAATAAATATAATTTGAGACTTTTTATGAATTAAACTAATTTTATAGGTTAACATGACATGTTAGGATTGATTTAATTAACTTTGTTCGAAGTAATCATTCTGTTATGATTTTCACAAAAATCATTTATTGAATAGTGTCAAAATTGACATAAAAGAGTTTTTAAAACAAATATTATATTATTAATTGATATTAAATTCCTAAAAATCTAAGGTTCGGCCAAGAGACTTATATCATGATATTTGTATCATTAATGGACCACTTCGGGGTCTCTTGGCGGTATATAGTAAGTTTAGTAACCATATAATATAAAAATACAAAGAGGCATTGTAAAAGTGAAACTAATTAACTTAGAGTTAATACTTAAAGATAAGGTTAATATAGTAACCCAAACCTGTCTAAATTCTATTGGATGAGTGGTTTTCGGCCCATCCCCACCTTAACCTCTAAATAATCAACTTTGGAGACATTATAAACCGAATATGAATTTATTATAAATTAATATTTCTATCATTTCCAAAGGTGCCCCTCACCCCTGTTATAAAAGGGAACTCCCCCTTCTCACAAATTCACACATCTAAAGCCTTTTGGTTCGGCCAACCTCTGCCCAAATACTCTTTAAACTTCCCTTACTTCATCCTAGAGGCCTTCCTTTAGTCATAAATCCAACCTATGGAGCCCTTTTGATCAAATTAAAAGGAAGAACCCGAAGAAGAAGTAATGTTTTCACCACCCTTTTTCAAATTAGTTTCTTCTTCAACTTCTTCTTTCTTTGTTTTTACCATTCTAAAATAATTAATCCAATATCTCCTATATACTGTAATATTATTATAAATATGGTACAACCATATTCAGTATTCTATCCATCCTTTGAATGACATGTCACCATATGTGTGTACGTACAGCTTACTGTCTCCACGTCGTGGTTTAATTGTTGTTCAATATACTGTTATTTGGATGGCTATAATAATGATTTATAATTCATGTAAATAATAAATATAACATTATAATGATTCTGTATATATGATATACGATCCAATTATATATTATTTTAATATCAAAAAATGATATTGTCGCTCGTGTGTGCGTACGGACTACCGTCTCCACGAACGCGATGAGATTAATTCTCCAATCATATCCATTCAAGTATAGTTATCATTTGATGATTTAAAAATAATTTTTAAGGACTTGATATCATTATGGATATGAATAAGATACAACCTATCCATGACAAACATGGCTTACGTATCAAAACATATAAAAGAAAACGAGTAAGTTAACACCCGAAACAACGATAATACTAAGATTTTATTAACAAATAAATATTAAAAGATCATATATGATATCATATGATTCTTTTATAATTTAATAACAATTATTTCACCATTCTACTGCAGTTTAACCTACCCCCAACCAAGGAAAATTACAAGGTAAGGGTTTTTCATCTCACTCCTTATTCCCGTGAGATTCATGCCATATTGCCACTATTACCTTTTGTGTGGTGTATGTACTAACTATAATTGTATTCTTTATGTAATAAACTTTAATTTATGTGTATTTACATATTCATTGTATGATACCTCTTTCATGGGGTGTATGTTTCGTAAGTCACCAAATTGGTAAGGGTTTATTTCACAATCTCTTCATTATCCGAGGTTGTTTATACGTAATTATCTTCTGGGACCTCCTTATCATCCACAACCATGTTTCTTAAAAATGCCTTTCAAAACATTTTTACTATTTAATATAAAATGTTTTAAATTCATTTATACCCTTATTTGACTTTATATGTTTTTAAAGTAATCTTTCCAATATTTTCGAAACAAGTTACTTTTTAACCTTTTTGACAAAATTAAGGCAAAAATGTCTTTTTTAACTTATACGGCGGGTGCGGTTATTCTCCGCCGTTATTACACCTTTGAAGCTTACTTCACAAGATTATAAAGATATTTTCAAAATAAAGGTTTTCTCTATAATTATGCGACTTTTAAATGATTTCAAAAAAGAGGTATTTCTCTCAAATAGTATTTGATTTCATCTATGTCAACATCCTTTGATAAATTTTACACTTGTTTCAAGTTGATTTATTATGATACAAATCATACATATTTTTTTTAAGGTTTTGTGATATTTTTGACTATGGATGAGTTATTTTTATGCCATTAATGGTTTATAATTAAAGTTATGACATTTTGTGTGTTACTTTTAATACGAATGTTTATGTTATATTTCATCCTCTTCTTAAGATGAATGTGTTGGACTAGTATGTTCCGGGTTGGGGACCAGTAAAAGTTAGCCCTTTGGGTTGGGGTCCGGTTACAGCAGACCCTCCGGGTTGGTGTCCGGTTATTAGAGTCACTTCGGGTTGGTGTCCGATTATTAGAGGCACTCCGGGATGGAGTTCGGTTACAGAGGCTCTCCGGGTTGGGTTCCGGTTACAGTTATCCCTTAGGTCTTGGCACGAGGCCTTGACACAGAAATTAAAGTTCGGCATTATGCATTCCATCATTATAAAAGTGGTTATTGATATTTCATGTGATTATTCAATTAGTAGAATATCCATGTGAATAAGTAAATGGCATTATTTCATTTTATTTTTTCCATACTATGTTTAAGTTCATGTTTAAAAGGATTTTGTTTTAGTTATACATTGCCTTAGATGTTTATTCATATTTATGACAGTTTCCGCTATATTGTTACCCTTACTGGGCATTTGAGATCACCCCTTTTCTATGTTTTATTTTTCCAAGGATGTGAAGAAGTAATTTATGAATGACCTGCAGGGATAGTTTGAGGAGATAAGAGTGTGGACTATGAAGAAAAGTTGTTGTTGTAGTTTTCATTTTTATGATGTAATATAAGACTTATGAATATATCTAGTGTTTCCAAGGCTACTAAACTAATCGTTTTTCCGAGACTTGATCTTTCTTGTGATCATTCCAATGTTATGTAATAATGCACCGACTCTGGGTAACTGGGCTCGGGTGTTACAGTTGGTATCAGAGGATGTTTAGTACAAACCTTGGAAGCTAGATTTAGATAAACTCTGATTAGAGCACATAGACCTAAGATAGACTTTGAGGATTTGTATAGAACAACTTCCTAGAATTTTGGTATTGTAGAGATTTTGTGAGTTTTCCGAGCAATACATCTCTGTCTGGATAAGAGCAGGTAGAGGCGGCTCTGGCACATATGTACCTAGGGGTAAAACCCGAAAACACCACTTTGAGCTAGACTCAAACGGGAACTGGTGCACGACAATGGGCATTGCTGCACTCTTGGTTACGACACTCCTGGGGGATATGCTTAGGGTAATTCTCATTTTCTTTACAACCCATTATGAAGGGTTTATGAGTGTATACATCCTCAAAGGAGACATTTTTATGATTATGGATTATATCCATAAATAGTTCAATTTATGGTAAGTGTTTTATCAGTATGAAATTATGTATTTTGATTCATAAACTAATCTAATGTATTCCATTGTTTAGAAATGGTTCCCAGTAGAAGGAATGAGAAATCCAGCAATGCACATGATACAAAGAGAAATAAGGATCATATATTTCATGGTCTTAAGCCAGAATTTATAAGAGAAATAGTCTCGCATGTATTATCATCATATGAAGAAATAATATCATGTGTTGATAAGATAAGTAAAGAGTTTACTATGTCCTGTGGCTTTGAAGGGAAGCAAGAGAAGAAAAGGATGGAAGAGAGAAAGATGGATAAAGGGAAGAGGGAAAAGAAGAATTTTCCCATATGTGATAATTGTGGAAAGAAACACCCTGGAACTTTCCTGAAAGGAATGGGAGTTTGTTATAAGTGTGTAGGAAAAGGGCACAAAGTATGTGACTGAAAGGGTAAGAAAATGGTTTCAAATGTACAATGCTTCATTTGCAAGGAGTTTGGACACTACGTGAACCTATGTATCAGTCATCAGACTATGCCGCAAATGATGCTATTGGATAATAATCAAGTTAGGATACTACCAGAGATGAAGAGGAATGATTAGAGTTTTTATGTTGATTATGTCATTTGAGTATCGTATCAACAATGCACTTGTTATAAGAATTATGAAGTATATAAGAATTGTGCTGCATTACTATTTCATTAAGGACTTGAGATTGTATGGAACAAAGAAAAGTGACTCAATAGCAGGTTAATTTTTAGGAAAATATATGGTTGAGAGAAAGATAAAACATAATATGGTTTTGATACCGAGGTAGTGATTTTATAATAATACATGATTGATTTGGATAAATTATATTGGATATTCTTGACTACCTTGAAACTAATTAATGACTTGTATATTCCATCATTGTTTGGGTTTAAAACATTTTTGGATTGAAATAGAATATCTATTATTCTTTAAGGAATAAGGGATCATGAATGTTATCAATAAGGTTTTATGGTAATTCATAATGATTCATTGTTTTAAAAGAATACATGATAAAGGTGATCACATTTTATTACGCAGCAAAAAAAGGATCTTCATTGTGTTTAACTTCCTTATAAATTTTGGTCTGATGTATTTTGGATAGTTCTAGTTTGGATTATTTTGGATTTCCATAAAAGGTCAAACTTGAGGTCGGGCGACAACCCGTCGCGTCCGGCAAGGCCACGAGACTTGAACCCACAACTGAAGGGCGACAAGGGTGTATCACCTACCACTGACCCACGTGATGTCCTGGTTTGAATAATGTCATTTTTTTAATGGTTCTTCTAGATGAATTATAAATTCATTTTTTTAACCCTATACGAATAGGATAAATAGAATATTATTTTTAAGTTCTATTATCTTTTAGAGTGAAAGATGAGTTTGTGGTAGAACTTAGTTAAAGGTTGAGACTCTACTTGTCAAGTATATATTTTTCTTCTTCTCTTATTCAAAGAATAAATTAATTCTTATACTTTAGTGAAGGGATCTTAAAACAAAAAAATGTGTTATCCTAATACCGTATGTTTTGCTGAACCGATGGTATTTTAAATCATCATAGATTGATGAATTTAAGGCCCTCAATTTTAAAATTGTTTGTTATTGATGACCTCAATCACTACCTATAAATATTTATGTTATTCCTCCAATTATATGTCTCTAATTTCCACCAATGTTCTCCAAATAGAGATCATAATTTGGTGGTGACCCTTTCATTTCTCTTTTCCTCTTATTAAGACTAAATTTTTTCAACCCAATTTCCAATATGGGTTTTCCCACAAAGATATTTTCTATATTCAACCTTTTATTTTCTAAGAACAATTTCAAATTGTGAGGGCACAATTTATTGAAGGAGGGGAGAATGTAACACCCCAAGATTTCATAGTGTATTATTTCTTCAAAATAATTCAATAACTTGCACTACACGCAACACCAAGTTCAAGCGCATCATGACTTACCAAACAAGCTATTCAAAAGAGGTTATGAATAGTATTAACTAAATTTTAAACTATATATAATCCTTATAATTTTATAATCCATATTATGAGTTTCTTAGACATAATGTCAGAACAAATTCATTTTTAGTGTTGCACTTTTACAAACTTTTAATAGTGAACCCTTTTTAAATCCAATATTTTAAACTTTTATATATTCAATTTGATTAAATAAGTTTAACTTTAGAATGTGGACATCAAAAATTTACAATAAAACACCCCAAGCTTCCACGATACACTTTCCTTTGAATAATACACTAGCCTGTGTTGTACGCAACTTCGAGTTCTAACACACACCACAACCAATCATACTAGTCGTTATGAATAGTAATACCTAATTTTTGAAATTATATATATTTTATATTTCAAAATGGACTTCATTTTTGGATACGGAATATCGAAATTATCCTAATTTGAATTTTTGGTATTTTTCTGAGAACTTCCAATTTTATGAATAGTGAAAAATACTTAAAAAAGCTTTTTTAATCAAAATAATTTATAGTGATAAATTATACTATTGAGTGGTTTTAAAGTATAATTAGAATATATTTTTACCATTTTATCCAATGGTGTTCATTAGAATTAATTTTACTTTGAAATTGGATATAAACAATTGTCAATCTTTTGATATATATTGTTTCTTAAAAACACGCTATTTGTTGTGACAGCGGGAATTAATTGTAAAATTAATTAATGCAACTTATATTTTTAGAATTTTGTAAAATAGACATCATTTTTGAATTCATAATATCAATTATAGCGTAGTGTGAAATTTTGGCATTGTTCTGAAAAACTTCAATTTTTGATGAATAGTGAAACTACTAAGTGGTAGTTAAAAAACTGAATTTTTCATAAAACTTATCTTTACCGCTTCTGTGATTGGAATTTCTAAAATCCAAGAGACATGGTTAATATCAAGGAGTAAAATTTGGTTCAATGAGATGAAAATAATTTTTGGTGAAGAGTAACTTTTTACTTTTATTTACCATGGTTAAAATTAAATAGGGTAATTAAGGGTAAAAATGATATTTATATTACCCTAAAACATGTCCTAATTTTATTTATAAAGTGTAACTCGACCAAAAACAACCTTAGGAATAAAATATTATCATTTAGGTCCACTTGGATTAGATTAGGACGTTTATTATTATTTAATTCAAAGAAGAGTTAAAACAGTTAAAATCAAAGTTTATTTACTAAAAAAAATTAGTATAAGTTTCTGCATAAGATAAATTAGATTTTAAATATTAATTAGAAATATAAAAATATTTCCTAAATAATTATATTTTATTTATAATTTTTAGACATTAAATAATTTAATTTATTTATGTCACAATGATGATGCAGTAATTACCATAATAGTGAAAAATTAAAATAATTGATATTATAAATACCCAAATAAATATAATTTGAGACTTTTTATGAATTAAACTAATTTTATAGGTTAAGATGAAATGTTAGGATTGTCTTAATTAAATTTGTTCGAAGTAATAATCCTGTTACGATTTTCAAAAAAATCAATTATTGAATAGTGTCAAAATTGACATAAAAGAGTTTTTAAAACAAATATTATATTATTAATTGATATTAAATTCCTAAAAATCTAAGATTAGGTCAAGAGACTTATATCAGGATAGTTGTATCATTAATGGACCACTTGGGGGTCTCTTGGAGGTATAGAGTAGGTTTAGTAACCATATAATATAAAAATACAAAGAGACATTGTAAAAGTGAAACTAATTACCTTAGAGTTAATACTTAAAGATAAGGTTAATATAGTAACCCAAACCTGTCTAAATTCTATTGGTTGAGTGGTTTTCAACCCATACCCATCTTAACCTTTAAATAATCAACTTTTGAGCCATTAGAAACCGAATATGAATTTATTATAAATTAATATTTCTATCTTTTCCAAAGGTGCCCCTCACCCCTCTTATAAAAGGGCACTCACCCTTCCCACTAATTCACACATTAAAAGCCTTTTGGTTCGTCCAACCTCTGCCCAAATACTCTATCAACTTCCCTTAATTCATCCTAGAGGCCTTACTTTCATCATAAATCCATCCTATGGAGCCCTTTTGATCAAATCAAAAGGAAGAACCCGAAGAAGAGGTAATGTTTTCACCACCCTTTTTCAAATTCGTTTCTTCTTCAACTTCTTCTTTCTTTGTTTTTACAATTCTAAAATAATGAATCCAATATCTCCTATATCCTGTAATATTATTATAAATATGGTACAACCATATTCAGTATTCTATCCATCCTTTGAATGACATGTCACCATACGTGCGTACGTACGGCTTACCGTCTCCACGTCGTGGTGTAATTGTTGTTCCGTATACTATTATTTGGATGGGTATAATAATGATTTATAATTCATGTAAATAATAAATATAACATGATAATTATTCTTTATATATTATATACCATCCAATTAAATATTATTTTAATATCAAAAGAATGATATTGTCGCTCGTGCGTGTATACAGACTACCGTCTCCACGAATGCGATGAGATTCATTCTCCAATCGTATCCATTCAAGTATAATTATCATTTGATGATTTAGAAAAAATTTAAGGACTTGATATCATTATGGATATGAATAAGATACAACCTATCCATGACAAACATGGCTTACGTAACAAAACATATAAAAGAGAACGAGTAAGTTAACACCCGAAACAATGATAATACTATGATATTATTTACAAATCAATGTTAAAAATCATATATGATATCATATGATTCTTGTATAATTAAATAAAAATTATTTCACCATTATACAGGAGGTTAACCTACCCCCAACCTAGGAAAAGTACAAGGTAAGGGGTTTTCATCTCACTCCGTATTCCCGTGAGATTCATGGCATATTGCCACTATTACCTTTTGTGTGGTGTATGTATTGCCTATAATTGTATTCTTTGTGTAATACACTTTAATTTATGTGTATTTACATATTCATTGTATGATACCTCTTTCATGGGGTGTATTTTTCGTATGTTACCAAATTGGTAAGCGTTTATTTCACAATCTCTTCATTATCCGAGGTTGTTTATACGTAATTATCTTCTGGGACCTCTTTATCTTCCACATCCATGTTTCTTAAAAATGTGTTTCAAAACATTTTTACTATTTAATAGAAAATGGGTTAAAGTCATTTATACCCTTATTTTACATTATATGTTTTTAAAGGAATCTTTCCAACATTTTTGAAATAAGTTACTTTTTAACCTTTTTGACAAAATTTAGGTAAGAATGTCTTTTTTTAACTTATACGGCGGGTGCGGTTATTCTCTGCCGTTATTACACCTTTGAAGCTTCCTTCACAAGCTTATAAAGATATTTTCAAAATAAAGGTTTTCTCTATAATTATGCAACTTTTAAATGATTTCAGAAAAAAGAGGTATTTCTCTCAAATAGTATTGATTTCATCTATGTCAACATTCTTTGATAAATTTTACACTTGTTTCAAGTTGATTTATTATGATACAAATCATCCATATTTTATTTAAGGTTTTGTGATATTTTTGACTATGGATGAGTTATTTTTATGCCATTAATGGTTTATAATTAAAGTTTTGACATTTTGTGTGTTAGTTTTAATACGACTTTTTATGTTATATTTTATCATCTTCTTAAGATGAATGTGTTGGACTAGTATGTTCCGGGTTGGGGACCGGTAAAAGTAAGCCCTACGGGTTGGGGTCTGGTTACAGCAGACCCTCCGGGTTGGTGTCCGGTTATTAGAAGCACTCCGGGTTGGTGTTCGGTTATTAGAGGCACTCCGGGTTGGTGTCCGGTTATTAGAGGCACTCTGGGATGGAGTCTGGTTACCGAGGCTCTCTGGGTTGGGTTCCAGTTGCAGTTATCCCTTAGGTCTTGGCACGAGGCCTTGACACAGAAATTAATATTCGGCATTATGCATTCCATCAATAAGAAAGTGGTTATTGATATTGCATGTGATTATTCGATTAGTAGAATATTCATGTGATTAAGTAAATGACATTATTTCATTTTATTTTTTCCATACTATGTTGAAGTTCAAGTTTAAAAAGATTTTGTTTTAGTTATACATTGCCTTAAATGTTTATTCTTATTTATGAATGTTTTCGCTATGTTGTTACCCTTACTGGGTATTTGAGCTCACCCCTTTTCTATGTTTTATTTTTCCCAGGATGTGAAGAAGTAATTTATGAATGACCTGTAAGGATAGTTTGTGAGGAAAAGAGTGTGGACTATGAAGAAAAGTCGTTGTTGTAGTTTTCATTTTTATGTTGTAATGTAAGACTTATGAATATATCTAGTGTTTCCAAGGCTACTAAACTAATCGGTCTTTCGAGACTTGATCTTTCTTGTGATCATGCCAATGTTATTTAATAATGCACCGACTCTGGGTAACTGGGGTCGGGGTGTTACATGAGAGACCCCATTAGTAGATATGAAATATACTCTGAGGTGGAAACATTCATTCCTAGCCTTTACACTAATTTTCGTGTCCATGTTTATAATTATTTTTTGGATATCATGATCAGGAAACAAAAAGTCTCACTAATCATCAAATTTGACTATCATCATTGGACATGTGGGAAACATGAATCTTTATTTGTACCACTTTACAAAATGTTTTAAAATATCAAAAAACAATGAAATATTCTCCGAATTAATTCCCATCAAGCCACCTAATTCTGAAGCTGAAAATATTATTTTCACATATATGAATCACATATTGGACTATATAGAACAAAATAAGTATCGTACCGATAATATTAATTTTTCATGTTTCACACTCAATTTATAAATACTCGTTCATATACATTCATATTGTTTAAGCCCTATAAACTCCAACTTGGATAGATTATTTAACCCAGCACCATTAGGAGAACCATAATGTACCAATGAAAATATAGTGAGAGGGGAAAATTTATTACTATCATGGGATATATTTTCACATAAATGCTTCAGATTTCTAGAAAATCAAAAATGATGGAAAGTCCAAGAATCCTCCATACAGTTAGTTTTTATAAAAAATAACCACCCACAACAGATAAAAATAATATTTTTAACCCCATAGATGGCACAAAAAATGGTCCTATAGAAAATTGGCATCCATTGTGATTAATTTCATATAAATAAGATACACTATAGAAAATAACTACACCAACAGATGCTCCATCCATGCTTCAATAGCTATATCAACAGTGATTTTTGATTCATTAGTACCAACACGTTCTATCAAACCCTAAAGGAGGATAAGTGAATGGGACAAAGGGGAATGGAGAATGCTTACCCAGTATGTAAGATTGTAACAACAGTAATGATAAAATTCAAAATGAAACCACCATGAAGGGTTTGAATTCTCAATGTTTTCATGGGAATACCTCTAGGGTCAAGTGAAGAAAGATATAGGGGGGATGAAGTAATATATTCTATAGGGACTCCTATTTAAGAACAAGGATGGGGGTTGTACATGATATTTTACCCAATTTAATGTCATGTAATTGGTAATTATCATAATCACCCAAAAAAACATCACCATTTGAAATAAATAAATCATTACAATTTTTGGATTTACACAGTGTATGACGATATTACACATTGTGCAAATCTTCCCCGGGATATAGAAATGACCATTTAATGATGAGAATCCCACAAATATCAAACATCACAATTATATTTCTCCACTAAAATCCTTCTCAGCCCTCCCTATATGAAGTAATAGGGAAACAATGAAAACGTTAGAAACGTTCATATCAGAATAGTGAAAGAATGTTACAACCTCCCACCATAAAAAACTTCTCTTACAAGAAATCCTATAATGAATCTTCAATGAAAAAAATATGAGACCATGACTCTCTCATCAGGGCATTGTATTCCCACATCGCTTGAAAATGTAAACAAAGAAACCATATCACATAAAAAAGGTATATTCATCTAAAAAAGTACATTAGTTTTAGAATGATGTCTTCGGGCATTCCTTTTTGTCATACATAAATCAATTTCAATATCAATATCACTCCATCTACAAACTTGAGATGGATCATTAATATACTTCTGTAGATGGGATACATAGAAAATTTTATATATCTATATCTACTATGATGGATATACTAAATGATATGAAAACTTTTCCCACCTCATCAACAACCTCTAGATGTCCCACGAAATATGGAGTAATGTTTTCTTGAATCACAAGACATCGATGACCCAACAGAGATGAAACAATCAATAAATATGTATCACCAACTGATAATTCAAAATTTATATGGAAAAGATTAACATAAGTATCATATCGACACTATGCTTTCAAAATTATCTAATGAATTAATTGGATATTTTTTGTCTTCACTTGGACCATGCTCAGTTCAGTCAAGTAACATTATTAATCCTCTAACAATCATAATAGAGATTTTTTACTTACGTTTATAAAAGACCTCAAAAGGAGGTATCCTATTTATAGACTCCTAACTATTGTTATAATCAAACTCATCCATCCTCAAATGATCATCCATGGACCCACCAATTTCATGAAAACATGTACGGGGCATATACTCTAGAATCATTATAGGTATTTCTGGATATCCATCTGACTAGGGATGATATGACTTACTCAAACTGATGTGAGATCCTAGTTCCTCATGATGGTCTCTCTTGAAACAAGAAGTGAACCGAGGATCCCAAGCAAAATTTATAACTTAAGGATTTAAAATAAACCTACACATCAATTTCAAAATGAGATTTACCAAATCCTCAACATTGGTTACATCAGTAATAGGTGTAAATTGTGATGATTTCAACAGTTGACTGATGAAAAACCATTAACATTATTCTTTCCCGAGGTACATCAAATCCTAATAAAAAATCTCATTGAAATATCACCCTACATACAAGTAGGGACTTGAATTTGATAAATTAAACCATGGTTTTAGTTTATCAGACTTTACCTTATTGAACATAAAACAATGATAGAAAAACTCATCAATGGACTGTCTCATACCTGGATACTAGATGTACCACCACATATCATAGGACATCTTCATGGTACCTGAGTGAAAAAACCCACATGGAGTTATGGAAATCCCTAATCACAGCCCTCCATTGTGATGATGGTACAAAAAAATGTTTATGATAGCATGTAATTACCTATATGGATAATGACTAATGAAAAACTATCTCCCCACCATAAAGAGAGTATATAATTCCATAAAACATATCATCAAGATGCTAATCATAAAAAATCATTTCTCAATGAGTGGATTTCAACTGGACGTTGGTCAAGGAAACCTTGATCCCTTTTTCCTGAACTCGTATATTCAATTTTGAAAATTGTTCCATCTATTTATACTCATACGAGGATTCATTCACATCCTAGGTCATATGATTTTTCTTAGGCCATATGGAATGACATTCCATTTCCCGGAGTTATATGTGATGTAAAAATCAAAAAATCAAAGGTATTCGTCTGAATACCTCTGGTGGAGATTCAAATATTCATTAAATAAAATATAACTCAAGATAATTTGTTATGAATACATTGTAAAATATTCTCCAAAAGTGTAACTCTTCCATCACTTATGAATACTCATCTAAGTTTGATGTTCATGGTCATGGGACTGAAAATTTTCTGATTTTTCCTTGGATGAAGATATCTATAGGAAATGAATTGATTATCATGCATATGAGCACAACCAAAACAAAAATCCAAAGCATCTTAGAATACCATGTGACCATTCTAGGCCTCGAGAAGAGTGAAAACCATTACATTAGACAAAATACATTTCATCTCAAAAAAAATAACTATAACATTTATAATTCTAAATTCACATGACTCCGATCTGAGTTTGACCAGTCTTTAGTGAAGTAAACATCAAGAAGTCCTTAAAACCCGATAATAATAATTATATAGACCAATGATGCTCTAGATCATGAATGAATTCCATGTATATTCACACATCGTAACAACTTTTACTATTTCATGATCAACTGAAATAACGTGTTGTGGCACCACATATCCGAATAATTTAACTTCTTGGATCCAGAAATAACACTTCAAAAGTTTGGCATATAGTTTGTGATTACACATCAAACTCAGAACAATAGTCAGATAATGGACAAGTTCCTCCTCATATTTAGAATAAATTTTATTGTAATCCATAATGAATACCAAAAAAGAATAATGATACTCATAGTAAATCATGTTCCTTAAAGTAGTAATGACATTAGGGGAATTTGTTAGAAAAAAGGGAATACTGAGGTAATCATAATGACAATACCTACTCTAAAAGGTGGATTTTTTACTGTCATGTTCATTAATCCTAAACTAATGGTAACCTGATAAATGTTTGATATTTAAGAACATTTTTTCCCATTTCATCTAATGAAACATTTCATAAATCCATGCAAACAAATTCTCATTATTTATAGAGACTTCATTGGGATTTTAGTTATAAAAAAATTGGATATGTGAACCTTAAAATATCATATAAAAGGGCACCAACACTACCCAATATGATATTCATGGGAGTAAAAATTGATTCTTTAAAATATCAACCATCTTGTACATAACTCAATAAGTTTAGTTGGTTACAGTTGGTATGATGGAATAGATACTGGTGGAGTACCAAGAATCATTTTAATTGAAAAATCAACCTCTTTTACTGGTGTAAAACCAGAGAAGTGAGAAGGATTCATGATGGGAAAATCAATGACAACAAATGGGAGATCACCACTGAACTATTCTACATTCAGATAAAAGGAAAAATCATATTGTGTTCCACAAATTTGAATTAGAATATATGGATCATCTCGAACTTGGGTCCCCTTCTCAATGAAAGATATGAGATACACCACTGGGTCTTATAATGGAGACCCATCAAACATAAAAATCAATTCATGATTTATTGAAAATGATCTAATACATAAAGGCATTTATGTCAATATTTTTCCTTTCAAGAAACAAAAAAACATAATGGAAGCTCAACAACTGAAAAAGGGAAAACAAATGGGGGACTACAGAGACACATATCTTTATTCATACTAAGGGGCGTAGTTGTATCAGTTTAACATGATAAAATATCCATAGAAAGATTGAGTATACTAAATAAATAGGTAAAAATAAATTAATGAGATTTACCAATATTTAATAGAGCAGTCACTAACGATTAATCTAGAGTAATTGTACCTCTCACAGTCACTAGACCTATATAGACTTCCTCTAGAGACAATTCCACTACTTGAAGTTGAGATGTTCTGGATGCTTTTGGGTGAAACCCCTTTTCATGTGAATAATCCAAATGCATAACAATTTTATAAGGTGATTATAACCTTATTCCATTGCACAGGATGGAATAAATTTGTAAGAAAAGAGGGAGGTTCCCTTTTTTTATGTAGGATCCACATTTTATAGGATCCTCAATATAAAACCAATTTGAATGTCCTAGAATTACACACTAGTAGAAAACTAATTGACCTCTTCCTGTTACTATGGGAGGTCTTTAATGAATCTTCAATGAATAACTATTTTGAGAACCATCAAGGTTTTTCATCCCTTGAAGGATCTTACACTACCATTAGGACATGAATAAAATATCAATAAGCCAAATTTACTAGCCAGGATCATTTCAAATATAACAAATCTATATAGAACACAATCATATGAAGGAATCATTTGTAAGAGTACCAATGAATGAATTTCATTAATATTTCCCAACTCAAAACATTGACCCTTTATCTTTTCATTTGATACACTTTTTGGTGAAAATTACATATGATTATCAAAATAGTTTTCATACACTTTCATGGCCATGTCGGCCTACTCAAGTATGAAAAAAATGTAGACATGGACAACATCATTGAATCTGAATAAAATTATTTGGTGAAAAATACATTTATTTTTTTCCATTCTAATCCCTCGTGTTTATTCACCATTACCATTGTGTCCCACCATCTCCTCCTTGGTTCTTCCAAAATGAAGAAGACACACATAACTTTGATCTCATCAAGTGTGCCCAATATCCCAAAACAAATGTTGAAATATGATTAAATATTTTTATGCAAATTGAGTATCATTTTTTACTTTGAATAATGATATCTTTTGAGAATAAAAACTTGAGAAAAAATTAAAAAAAATGTCCCTCTGAGGTTCCATAGTTGGATCCTCGATGGGAAATTGAGGTGGTTCTTGTCATAATGCATGGAATGTGTGCACAATCTCCTCAACGATATTCAGATCTACAATATGATTAAATCGCTATGGTTCAGCGGTTGTATCCTCCTATGTCTGATTCACATGTCTTCTTGGAGGTATGATTCTCTATAACATCATCAATCATCAAAGATGACCTCCAATAATGATCAAATCGAAAAAATAAGGAAATTACTCACAACTGATATAAAAAAATATTTTAATTTTATTTTACCCCTATAAAAATAATGAAAATATTATAACTAAACCACATGAAATATTTCTATAACCCCCAACATAATAGAGGTTCATTAAGATGAGATCTATTCAGACACTCAATCACAACTATCTTTTATTTCTCAATAATGTTTCACAAATCCTTACTAACTTCACGGCAAGATGAAAAACCCAATCCTCTTATGTCTATATGTTTGGAACTATCCCAGGTACCATGGTAAGCCGATAATAGTTGAGGCCCTGACAAATCTCAAATAGAATTATTTATCCCCATGGGTTGGCAACTAGCACCCGACATCATTATAAATTTAATGTGTTAATTATTTCTTCATAAAAATGCTGATATAAATGAGACAATATAGAGTTAATAATATAAGAAACTCTACTACGAGTTATTTACTAGAATTGAAAAGGGAATAAACAAACCCATATACCACAACCATATAATAGAAAATTGGAAAACTATCTATGTACCCACATTGGAACAACACATATAGTCTGTGGTTCAACATCTGGATCCAACTACAAAATATCCACTTCCCTTACAAGAACATGTAATAAGATAATATACAATCACCGAAAGAAAAAATTAGTGTGTGATACAAATACAATACATAGTTTTCCAATGATTCCATAATAAGATTACAATATCCAAGTAACCATTAGAGTGCTTTCATTTTTTAAAAGAAATTTGATTAGAATTTTTAGAAGATCATTTAAAAAAATCATTCTTTATAATTTTAAAATTTAGAAATACCTTTAGAAATTCAGGCATTACATCTCAAATTGGGGAAATATATTACAATATATATAATTTATCATTATTTTATGGGACCTTTACAAAAATATTACTTTTCATGATTTGGATTAAATATAATCATTTTTATAAACCAATTTATATATATTTACATGGAATGTAAAATAGAATACAATAATAGAATCTATTAAATTTAAATAAAAACACATGAGAAACACAATAATCTTCCATATTGGTATCATACTTTTAAGATATAGGGACAGAACACTCTGAAATACAAAATATGTACAAAGGATCCTTTAGATTAAGGAAATGGTGACTCATCACGATCACCTAAAAATGATAATTTTATGATATAATGTTATAGAATAATTGAATTCATAATGTGTCATCCAAAATAATTCAATAAATTCTTATGTATTTCATGTTCTCTTTTACGAAATAGCAATGTGAAACATATTTTACGAAGGCATAAATTACAATAAAATCCCATTATCTATTTAAAATGTGACAATTTTATCATAAAAACTCATAATTGGATTTAAATATAAAACCTAATTTTGTAAAAAAATATTAATACCTAAGGTTTCAATTAAACCCAAAGGGTTTAAACAAACCCATTTTTATGACATTTTTCTCAAATATTGATTTAAAAATGCACACAATTTTACAATCCACTTTGACAAATTAATCTCATCCGTTTTGTTTAGATAAAGATTAAAACAATTTCATAACAAACCCCAAATTCTCTATAATTGAGGTTTTCATAGTTTTACATCCAATAAATTTTCCACAAATTAAATTAAACAGTTAGAATCTCTAAATTTTCCATTAACACGGACTCTCGTTTAATGGAATTTGGGGTATTCCAATTTCATGCCAGAAAACCAATTTTTCTTTATACCCTCAATTCACCATAACTGTGTTTTCCATGAAACAAATTAGAGGCCATATAATCCAAATATGAAAATTCCATTTCATTCAAACAATTTATATTAATGAATGAAATTGGCATTGATACTATTTTGGAATTATAATTGAACAACAGACATTTTTCTCTTGGAAACACAATTCACGCGACGTACCCGCCAACATCATTGAAGGTGCATTAGATTTAAGTGCTTAACCTAGAAACATTATGTACCAATACGATGTTTAGATACATAAGAACCAAAAAAATATATTAACCCCAAAATGTGGAAAAGTGAAAGAGATAGAGAAAGAGGCGGAACACTTACTTAGTAAGTTACACCACAATAAAAAACAATCGAATGCTGAATGAAACCACTCTAAATACATTAAGGGTTCCAAAGTTCCCTATGAATGATTCTAAGGACGAGATCAAAAATATCTGGGAAAAAGGAACTAATTTTTTCTACCCGGATTCCTATTTTAAAAAATAAGGCTCAGGGTTTTACATGATGTGTAACCCAAGGTCACATAATTTAATTGGTAACACACAAAATTGATGGAAAACCCATCGCAATTTGAAAAAAAAAATCAGTATTATTTTAGGATATAAATGGAATGTAACCAGGTTACATGGTCTGTAAATATATATCATGTGTAGAGAAAATTGGTTAAATCTGAGAATCCAACAAATCTTTGACATAACCTTTATTTTTATCCTTGAAAATGCATCTCTGAAGATTCCAGATAATGAAAAAGGTAAACCATGATAAGTATAGAAACATACCTATCTGAAGAGTAACATAATGTTACAACTTATTTATCAAATACTTACTCAAATGATAGAAGGCATATGAGAATAAATATTGACATGATATAAGGCATTAGTGCAATCGATATCATCTAGGACTTTATGTATACATTATTGAGAAGATCTTCATCCAGATAAACCATGTCAGTAAAATATATAGAATACACCATATCAGAATGATCCCCCTTCTCAAATGTCAAAAACACATGGGTTCTTTCAGACATAATATTTTAGGGTAAAATTAATTTTTAAAAATTTTATTCAAATAATTAAAAATAAGGAACTTTTACAACATAGCACACACTATAAAGTCACATCATATCCATACAAATTCCATAAGTATATACATGGAAAAACACACATATGAGTCATCATGTGCCTTTATGAAATTGATGATCATATCAACTCACTCACGAAACTCCTTAGATTTATACATTTTTATTTCACCATGGAATTTGGGTGGATTCTTCTTAGTAAACTCACCACCATGATCCATCACAGATCAAGGGTTTCTAACACCCAAATAATCCTATGAATGAATATTGTAGACAATAACATCAACCAATGAAGGTTCCACAAGATTATTTACCTATAGAACCTATATGGAAACTTACCATATCAGATATAGAGGATATATTCCCATATCCATTTTCAAATAAACACATAAAAATAAACATTTCTATCATAATTACATTACAAAAATATAAAGACCAGATAATAATTCGAACCAATTCATTAAAACTAAAATAATTTAAATAAGATAATAATTAATCATAATGAAATACATTACAAAAAAGAAATATGTAAATTTAAATAAATATCAAATAAAATTCTCTAAATTGACCACATACCCCACATCTCAAAAAACGGTAAAATTTCCAGACCAGCCCTAGTTACATGAGTTCAGTAATGGAAGTGAACTAGCGAGGCCCCTATTTTGTTTTTCAATATACATTTTAACAGTCGTAACTCGCATATACCCATGACATAGAACCAAAATCATATAATTTTAATACACTTAATGTTGATCGTTCCCATTGATATAAAATTGTAGTATACCCACCTGGGTCGAGAAAAATATACACCAATCATGGAATTAAAATGTTTTGGAATGGAAAGAAAACATATCAATTATAGAATATACCAAATGAAGACTAACAAACAGAGTTTTATGATGAAGGAAACGATTAGACTAGATCCATACATTATAATCAAAACTAGAAAAACCTAAATGTTGGAATAGATAAAGACCATAATTTCTCTATTATTCTAATAGTCGCCATCATACCATATCAGACAAAGAAAATGAACAAATTAGAATCTATAACACTTCAAGATTCTCTTCAGATTAGTTATATCCTACAATAAAACATCTAAAATAGACCCATGTAAAAATTTGGGTTTGAGAAAAAAATCCATGTATGATATAACTAAATAATCTATATAAGGTCTATTAATATTAATTCAATAATTGTTAACTTTTAAAACTACTAATATTTTAAAAACTATTTCCATAAAATTAGTTCATTTTCAAATCATTTCCCCCTTTTAGTTTTCATAATGTTTTTTATATTCTCAAAACAATATGACAAGATTATGTGGTATAAATTTGAAATTATATCCATGAATCAAGTGGTATTATATTAAACACATATCTATGAAGGAACCCATCTTACAAAGCTATGTGATATAGCCAAATAAAAAAACTTGAGGGAAAAAATCCATGATAAAAAAATATTGTGAAAATATCTATAAATGAAAAATCATATAATATATGAACCTATATTATTGAATAATACCTAATGGACACTAAAAATTGTAAATATAAAAAACATTGTATCCAATATATATTGCATTTTCTTCGATCCAATTCTATCCATAGGGTTTCTACCTAGTGGATCCAGACAATCTAAGCCTAACAGTTTCAATTTATTGACACATTCAAGGTTACTGAAGTTCCAATTGTCTAAATAAAATATTAAAACCATGAAAAAAATTATCAAACACTTTAACATACTATCCAATCAACTTAAATGTCGGAATATAAATTTCCAGGTTCAGATGATCTATTTTAAATGAAAAAATGTGTTCAAAAAACTCATTTTCAATATATTTATCAAAAAAGCAAATCACTTCTAACCAATGAAAAACCTAATTTCATTAATAAATATTTAAAATTAGTTCCCTTATTTATACCATTTTATAGAAACAACTACTTCAAACTAGTATAAATCTATATTCCTTCAACAATTGGTATTGAAATCCACAAGAATGACCTTCCACAGACAAGGCACACCAATAAAATAAAATGGAACAATATAAAACACTATCTGATCAGAAATAAAATCCAAATCACATCCCAAATATTAGCCGCCAATAATTCGAATGAATAACCACAATAAATTCATACCGGTTAAAATTCTCTACTACCACAAGAATGATTAATTTCCGAAAAAAGTGATCTAAATGGGTCAATGGCTTCAAAAATAACCAAAAATGTTTCTAGATCATGAGGGAGAAGAGATAAAAATGATTGAAATTAAAATAATCATTACATCATTCTCAAATAAAAAATCATTATGATTATAAAACTTTTAAACCTACTACATGTCATGTAATCCACAAATTTCACATACAATAAATTGTTATCACATTTTTTAAATGTAATTTTCTATAATATGTGACCTGAAACTAGTACATTGAGTGTAAACCCTTCATTTCCTAAACATGTTCCAAAATATATTCTTGGAAAACATTAAATGAAATATAATCTCTTTATATGACATGTGATTCCCCAATATGACTAAAAATATATCATTTGAGGCATAAAAACTAAAATACCCCACTACCGATGTTCTCCACAAATGTGGAGAACCCTAATAATTCATCAAATCATATATAGACAGAATTTATTAATAAAAATAAATATAAATCCCTAAACATTGAGTCTTTTTTTTATGAAAAGGCACTTCATCCTAGAGATTCCCATTAACTCTCCCCATAATTGACAAAATGGAATCATAAAAAAGAGAGTGCTGGAAAATCATAATGGGGTGTTATATTGTGAGAAAATACAAGGATTATTTTTAATAATATGTATTTATATATAAAATTTATAAAATATTAATTTATGATGAAATATTTAGTGCCTTCAATTAATGTAAATTTTAATTTTAATTATTATTTGATCTTTTTGAATGAATGTATACTTGAAAAATAAATTTATTATGGTATATAACATATTTATCTATATTTATTTTAACAGTATTTTATTATAGATTTTATCCTGGTAATTTAGGATACATGGTATAATTAATATCTTGTGATAAAATATTAACACATATGAGTATGTGACTCTAGAATTGGTAATTTTTTTTTGGGATAAAATAAAGAAGAAGTGATTAACCCATTTTGATTTATGTGTTCAAATTTAATCAAAGATATTTTATAATTTTAGGTAAATAAATTATTATTATTTTACACTATGTTAACCAATTAAATTTTATAATATAAAAATAAGGCCTCTTAGTAATGTGGATATTCTATATGAAAAAATATTATAAGAGTTACTCAAGAATGAAAAATTAATCATCATCATGATAATTAATATCTATAGACAAAATCAATCATATAAAAAGTACTAAAAAAATAGGTAAATTTTATATTATTTTATAACGCAATGTTAATGGAATTTATCAAATTCAATAAAATTGTAGATAAATCTGTCGATTCTTATATTGAATGCTTCCATCATCTACCAAGGAACATTTAAAGAAAACCATTTCTGTTTTATTATTATTGTTGTATATTCAAATAATTTTCATGGTCAAAATAATGAAATTAATATTCATGAATAAATAATCATTATTTTATTACAATGCAATAATATTTATAACTTAGTGAATAAGAAATATTATTTAGAGGACTAAATTTTGTGAGGTTTGGATAATTTAATATGTTGACATTTTTGTAAATATTTTCTTAAAAATAACTTTATATGCACTACATTAGTCAACTATGAAACTAAACATACCTTTAAATAAAATTATTTAAATAGAATTTTTATAATATTGTTGTTTAAATAGATGGTATAACTAAAAATAGAAAAATTATGATATATGTCTAAATGAATATTTCCTTTACAAATATAAAAAATTAATTGTATAAATTTTAAATTTATATAAATTTTTTATTAGGAAAATACTAAGATGAAATATATTTTATGATTTAAATATATTATTTTCATCTAAAAATGGGGTTCATGTGTTTTATATGTAGGATATTGGAATTAATTTCTCTTAATTTTAGAAATTTTATTTTAAAATATAAATATAAAATTTTAATTTAAAAACAAATATATATATATTATGTTGATTTATTATAAATCTTCATAATTTTTTTATTGTTTTACTATTTAGAGAAACCAAAAATAAAAAAAGTATATGATTTATTTATTTTTAATTAAAAATTAATTTCTATTTTTTGTGGGAGTTTATATTATTAACATCATTTATTTTTATACACAGCTAAATTATGTTTTTTTTAATTAACATTATACATTGTATGGTGGAAAAAAATTCATTTTATAAAATGGTATTTATATAAAAACAATTGAATATATTTTTATACATTTATTTAAATTAATTTATTCTAATTGAAGTAATTTAATCATGGGAAATTGATTTTAAATTTATAATCATGAGTTTTAATGTTCATAAATAGATTAATTTATATTTTTGGAAAATAAGTAGTTAACATTATAAGAATATTCCATTAGGATAAAGGGTTAAATTCATTAAATTTGGTAAACAATTGTGTATTATTCATTAATATCACAATAAAAATTTCCTTTAATTTATTTTTTGGGTGATTGTTTTCTCACCAGTATTCTCTCTTTGAATATATTTCAATTTTTTGTCCATTTCTTTAGATAGTGAAATTTAAAAGACTTCATGTAAAGAAGAAATTCTAAATACCAATCGCATTAGATTAAAATTTAATATATGTTCTCAAATATGAGAGATATTGTAATCAATATTTTTAAATATAATTATTTTTGACAATAAATAATTATTTTTACTGTAGTTAATTTTAAATTATTAAATATCATATATTTAACATGATTTTTATAGTAACCTCCACATCAGGATTACACTAAGATGATAAATAATCAAATAAATGTTTCCAAAAACATAAAATGTAATTTTTTTTATTAATTATGGGTTTACATGAAGTTAAAGAATATATATATAGTTAATACAATTTTTATATTATTAATATTCAATTTTTATATTATCTTGATGCTGTTAAGGATAAATCATTTGAATACTCTTGAAAATGTCTATAAATTGTGTTTAACAATTATTAATAATTTTTAAATCATTAGAAAGTAAAACAAATACAGAAATATATCTAATGTATGGGAAAATAACAAAATAATAACAATTATTAATCCTTTTATTAGATTATTGATATTTTAAAAATTAATTTCATAGATCATAATTATTTAATTTTATTCATCATTAATATGGTAAAATGGGGTTAATGAGGGGTTTAATGAAAGGGATAATGATTAAAATACCACATTAAGTTTTCTAATTTTTTTTGTTTTAATTTATTTCAACCATATAATCAATATGTTTTAATTTATGGATCATCAATGACATTTTAATAGAGTTATAATCATACTATATATTAATATACTATTTATTTAAAGGATTTACAAGCCCATCACTAGTAAAATGAAACAATACATCCTTCCTATGTAAAAAGAAAGTGACATTTAGTTTAGATATTTTTCACTTAAATAACATCCAATATTCTATATACACTTATTTTTATAATCCAATACAATATAATTAAGCCTTAATTGTATACCAAAGGATTATATGCCATGATGGTGTATAAATCTTACATAAATACATTCATTTTATTTATTCTTCATCCAATTTCAATTATATCTTACCATTACTAATATAAAAATATTTTTATATTCCATATAATAAAATATTATTATATTTATGGTGTAAAACTTCTTCATTTAATTTTCAATCCAATGGGAAATGAAAACATCGCTTGGGAATATATGTTGTCTACCACCTCCAAAAAGTAAAGTGTTTTATTTTTCATCACCTCTTTAAAATAGGAGTTATTATTATTTATTTAATATATATAATACTAATGTAATATTTAATATTCTTCATAGATACCATACTAGTTTAATTATAAACATCCAATCTACATGTAATTTAATACCATTCCACGCGTATATATGGACTACTACTCCTAGAAGTTATTTGAGTAATACTTCATTTCACCATTTCATGAATTATTTAAAAATATATTTAATATTTAGATATTAAACTAATTTCACGATTAATGTCAAATAGGTGATAAAATATGGAAGAAGATGTAATAATAGAATCTAAGAACATAAAATATTTAAGAAAAATGTAATATTTAACGTAAATGAAGATGATATTAGTTGAAAAATGTCATCACATTGGTGATAGAATAATATAAATGAATAATAATTTTTATATAAAGATTTATACAAGAATTTTATATATTATTAATAAATTTCATTTTATTATTATGTTGGTTAAGTGTTCATATAATGTATGATGGACTTGTTGAAAGGATAATTTTCTATCATTTCAACATTAACAATACATGTTTTCATTTTGTACCTAATTTTATTTAAATATTGTATATACTACAACTTTGAAACAATAATCATGAATTCATATCTAATTATGGAAATAATTTTTTATTTATGTTTTCTTTTTTAAGGTGTTTTGATTCAAAATTTACAAATGTAGTAAGGATTTATTTAACAATATCATTTTAATTTGTGATTGATAATGTATAATTTTATGTATTATAAATTTTATGATACATATTCAATAAAATAATTCTATTTTACAAATTTGTAGTTATTTATTTGTTATTAATGAAATCATGTAATTTTTATCAGTTTGGTATTTTTAATGATCGAAAATATGTTTTTAAGAATAGTAGACTTCATTTAATATTTGGTAAATAAAATATGTTTTCAATGTTAAATTTCATCATAATGTTTTGTATAACAAAAATTTTAATCATATACCGAATAATTTTTTTTGACATTATTATATTTTATTTTTAATTTTACAAAATTATTCTTGTTTTTAATTTCTAAATGAGGCACATTTGGACTTTTCACCAATAATGAAAAATAATTAATTGTTTGTGAAATTTATTTAATGAAAGGAATTTTCCATTGTCACAGCAGATATTTATTTTACACATCCTTTTCATGTTTAAATTATTCAATTAAATGATTGAATATGTCTCAATATTCATAAATTTTTAATTTTTAAAATATAAGTAAAGAAATTTATATATTCCTAGTTATCCATGAAATGTTTCTAATATTTTTCGAAAATATTTTTTTCATCTATTTAAACATAAATTGAGGTTTCTTGTGCTTTATTGCGTATTTAATCTAGTGACACCATACATGATCATTCTCTCCAGGGATAATGATAATGATATATTGAAATAATTATGAATATTATATATTCTCCATGGGTTTTGATAATGCGTGTTGTTTGTCTCCTTTCATTATTTACATATTTATAGTTTTATAGTAATTAAATTTCTCATGATCAAATTAAATATGACTCCCAATCATCTCAGCAGAAATTATTCTTCTCTATCTCTTATATCTAAAATATATAATGGAAATAATTTTTTTAAAAGGTATACCATTAAAATATATGGTGTTAATTAAAGGATTCATATTTATTATTTTTACTAATGAAATATTGTTGTTCTATTTTATTAATTACATTTATATATTACACAATTTATAAATAATATTTTTATCTATTATTTTATCATTAAATATTTGATTAATTCAATTCCAATCAATATGTTATCTGGTGGGAGAGGTTTTCAATATCCATTTGATATATCAACATCTATAATGAGGTAAATGAACAAGGAATGATATATAGTCTAAGGATGTATGATAATGTAGTGTTAAATTTTTAATTGATGTATACCTAACCATAAGATCATTGTTTTTTTACTATGTACTATACTGTAAGATTCATAATGCCTTAGCTAATTCTGTGACCATGAGATCATGATTTTCAAATATTATTCATTCCCTGCATTAAAATTTCATTTATTATTATCCATAATATTTTTTTATTTTCTATCAATATATTATTAATATCATGTTATTTATTTAATTGAATAGTTTTCATCATTTTATCTCATGTATTATTTAATCCTTATTTACTCGTGATTTATTTGGATGTATGATTCCTAATACTAAGATATTGATCTCTATTGTTTTATTATTTTCATTTATCCAAAGATATGATGGAGTGGGTAATATATAAAACTGATTAAGTGAGAGTTTTTTCATTTAATACATAATACTTATAATATAATATTGGAATTATGTGTCTTTATTTTCTTCCAAAATAGCTAAAATAATTCATATAATGTGTTTTATCACTGTTATAATATACTAAGGTAATAGATAATAACAATCATTTAGGAACTGTTGCTGGTCTACTTTAGTGGAAGTTAAAATCACAGTATTTCATGTTTTACTTATATGAAATAACCTCATATAACACACATTGATTTTTATGATTTTTTGTTATTGAGGATTTTCCCTTGGACCATTGTGGAAAGATCAATCTTATGCATTATTCTTGGTATGTTGGATTTATATGATATATGCTTTATTATTTGTTATTATATTACAATGAAAATTTTCCATCAGAATAATTTATAAAAAATCAATTATGGCATTTTTTATTATATAAAATAAGGGTGCTATTTTAGTTTTCAAATTATGGTTTATTTTATTTTTTATACATCTATTTTGTATTATATGGAGTTATGTTACTAAAAGGAAATAAAACAATTCCTTAGTGCATGATAGGTATACAAAATCTAATATTTATATATTTTTTATAGTTATAATAATACGTAATTAAATATTGTGAAAACTATTTTCATATTATGTTTATCATTATATAGAGATGTCAATATATAAAAGATGTATCTAGATGGGATTGTGTTTCTTTGGAGGTTATCAAGTTTGACAACTCCCAATGAGAATAAGGTAATGAGTAGCATTCTGAAATGTAATGTAACACGTGATATGTTCATAACACAAGAATACCAAGAGATTGATCATTTCCCAATAACTATTAATATCATTTTAGGTGACTAATGTTCGATCTATGAAAGCTTAATAAGTTGAAACTATAATCCAAGAATGGATGAACAAAATGACATAATTGGAATGTTGTATATTTTTCCATTTTGTTGATTAGATGTGTTGTGCATTATGAGGGTTACCTGAGTGAGGGCATAACCCCAATAATGTGAGTTCCCAAGATAGGGGATGCATCTGTAAGTGTTTTTGGTGATGATAATTTTCCCAAACATGTGTTATTGGATATATATCATGTAAATTATGTTTTGTAGTATATTTGGATATAAATTTAAAATTATATGTTTATTTTATTATCAAAGTGATAATTCAATGGTGGAATCAGTGGGATGTTTATCTACTTTTATTCTATATAGAAATTAAGGGTATAATAGAGGAATATGTAGTGACTATATATTTTAAAAAGGATAACCAAATCAACAGTTTAGCGTGTATTTTAAATGGGATAGGTGGAATTAAAATTTTTTGAATAAGATTACTAAAATAAATAATGTCATTAAAAGACAATCATAACTTTTTTGAATGGTTTTTTGTTTAGATAGATTATCGTTTTTATGGTTTCATGTAACTCATGGTTCTTTGTTAGTTTTAGTGAACATGAAATATGGGAACACGAACCATTTTACCTGGGTGATGTATAGAAGGATGTTGAAAGGAAACTCATTAATAAAGTACTCAGGTTCACATTATAAACGTGGATCCCCTAAAAAACTTTTTTATACAGGGCCATATGATTTTTGAGGTTTGGTAAAATCAATTGATCTCATGCTGTCATTATAGATTAGGGATTAAAATTTTTTAGTGTATGTTATTTTCTGACGTAATGCATAGTACATAATGCATATTCATATAGTGAAGATAAGGACTGGTGTTTCCTCTTTACTGGATAATGATACTATGATGATTGTTGGTTAAGAGTAAATCTTCACCTATAAGTTATGTCCAACATATAAATTTAATTATTTGGAATGATAATGATTACTATAATATGATCCACGAATGGGTGATATTTGATATTTTATGTTGCATTTTGGGTATATGTTCAAAATAATTTACACACTAATTTTATTTAAAGTAATATATTAAATTCAATTTAAAATTTTATTTACATTTTTTTATTCATAACACTTGGTTTATCTTGTTTTCATGGTAAACCAAACATTTCTTTCATTCCATGCAATAATTAGTTTAGGTGAAACCTATCATAATATTAAAATAATTTTATTTAATATCATAGTTATCAAATGGATATCGAAATAGAATGATTAAATATGATTAAATATGTTATGATAATATATTTTTTATGGATTTATAAATAATGATTTATTTTGTGACCATTTTATTAGAAATGAAAACAATAACATTTTCATTAATATTGTGAATCATTTTTGGGGAAAACATTTCACATAAGAATGTTTTCCTCTATAAATAAAATGATTAAATTTGGGTGATTTATTTAAATAAAAAATAGATTATATATATTAAATAATAATTTTTTCATTCATCATATATATTTACTCCAAAGAAGATATGAATAGATGCAGTTTTACAGATAAATTTTTTTTTCTAAAAAAGTTTTGTCCCTATTAATGCAATCATATTGATATTAATTATTAAAACTTATCGATATTTTATTTTAAAAAATAATTTTTAAATTTGTAATATAAAAATTATATTACTTTAAATATTTTTTATTCTTTTGAAATGTTTTATCTTTTGATATATTGTTTAAAATTGAGATTTTTATTTGAAAACTGCATTTTTTTAATTTATTAATAAATTTTAATTATGTAATAAATTAATTTTAAATATAAAATTGTTAAATTATATATAAAATAATCTAATTTATGTCATTTGAATCAGTTAAATATTTATTTTTATATATACGTATTGTAATCAATTTGAAATTTTCTTTTTAAAAATCTGCTTTCTCATATAGATTGTGGGAATAGTTTAAAATTAAAATTTTCCAATTCCATGAATGGAATTAGTATAAAATAATTCAATATATAGAATCCTATAAAATTATTATTATATAATATGATCAATTTAGTTTGTTATAAGAATTAATAGTGGATTGAGCAAAAATTAATAAATGTAGTCAGAGAAAAAATAAAATCACTATTAGGAAAAACTCCAAGGATAAGGGTAAAAATAAACAATAGACTTTTAGAAAACCCAGTGTATACAAATATTTATAATATATTGCCTTTAAAAATATAAAATTACATATTTGGGACCCCTATGACATATGAAGAACCTTAGATAACTCAAATAATTTCAAAAATAAATAGTGTACCCACTCCCCCTCTTATAAAAGGCTACAAACTCTCTCCTCAGCATCAAATGATCAAACACTTTATTTCATCCCTTCCCAATAAAAATTACTCCCAAATTTATATCCTCTAATCCCAAATGCTTCTTCTAGACATAATTGTAATCTAGTATGTAATATTTTTAGAAAACCTATATAGGATACTCAATAGGGTTGTAACATTCATCAATGCGAATTTATGTTTTATTTAATCTAGAAACTGACTCAATTATTATTATAAAAAGATTATTTAAAAGAAAAATATCATAAATATACATACATATAGGTATGTATTAGTAATTACGTAAAATCATATCCACTTCATTCAAATGGGTTATGAAATCATTATTTGTGTGTATGGAAGTCTACCACTCCTCAAACCAATATCATTCGGTCTTCCAGTACCACCACTGAAATCTAGACATAATTATAAATATATATATATTATACATGATATTAATTTTATTATTATTCCTCTAAAATTATTATATCAAACTTAGCTTCTTGATTTTCATTTTGAAAGAATACTATAATTTCATTATTCTGTATAGAGGTCATTTTCATCATAATGTGATGTGCCTCATTTTTGATTTAATAGAATATATTAAAATTTTGTTTTAGGGAAATATGGGAAGTATACATATGATATAAAAAATATTCTATAATAGTAACATTTCATTTACTTTTCATTCAATCAATATAAAAATACAATTGAAACAACATTCGTGCTTTCGTATGGACAACCTTTTTCATGAATGGTGTATTTCATTTTCCATTTCTAAATATTAAAGATTACTCTAAGCACATGTATACTAAATATATATGATAATGGTATCATGGATAAATTCTAGATATTATGGAACCATAATCAAATTAATTAGTTCAAAACTAAAAAGTAAAAAAGATATTTGAAAAACTAATAGGTTCTACAATTTAGGGGTAAAAATACACACACACACATATATTATAGATGTTTTGGAGGAGTTTGAATGTAGTTGATACTTATGATAATCAAATCTATCTCAAATTTAATTATTTATGAGACACTTTCCATTTTCACTTCATTTTTCATTTATTTGGTTCATATAATTACATTGAATATCATTCTAAATGATTATACATGAAATTATTAGTATATAAATTTCTATTTGGGACAACTATTTCATGGGGTTTACAGTTGAAATGTTTCAAAATTAGTAATGGTTTGGTATTAACTTTTATTAATAGACACATATGATTAAAATATAAAATGTATTCAATTTAAATTTTATATAATTATTATTTTCCTTTTGATATAATGAACATATTTACCCTCATAAAATTTTGTGTTTCATTTAATAATGTTCTTCCATGGTAATTATGTTTTACTGTTTCCAAAGATGAAAATATTATATTTTAATATCTCTAAATTTTTTGGTATTATTTATTATTATGTTTCTAATGGTAAAATATTATGTTCATTCTCTGAAGAAACTCATATATTTTTTTATCCACTGTTTATTCTATAAGAATAAAGTCTTTCCCCTCAATTTCATCTCTAAATGTACAAATGAGTTAAATAAATATTTTTAGGAAAAATAAACTTTTTGGTTAAAAACAATTTTTTTTAACACCGTGTATTATTAAAATTTTATCAATAACTTTTTTTATAACTTTTCTAATGAATTTTTAAATTAAATTTTTACCATGTTTACATTTTTATAAAATGTTTTGAAAAGAACCATCATGTTAATATATAAACAAAGAAATTTTGGATTTTATGGAATACGTAGAAGGACTATTTATGTAAAACATGAAAAAAAATCCCACCATCATGAAAATTATTTTCATTAATACGTCTGTTGTAGTTCTTGAGGTTATTTTCAATGAAATATATTGTCAAAATGATTTATGTATGAAAAAAATCTAATAGGGAATGGAACGTTTTACATGAAATGTTTTGATAACCAATCAAAATCAATTTCTATTTATGATGAAACCCTTTCATATAATTTATACTTTAATAGGGATATTTTCCATGGAATACATTATTATTTTCCCTTTGAATGGTTTAGGATTACAATGAAAAAATGGTTTTGATCTTATTTCTCTTCTATGGGTTACACTATAAGATAACTCTTATGAAACATGATTCATTTCTTAGTTTGTGTTATGATGAAATCATAAATTTATTTTGAAGGTAACCCACTTTTCCATTGGTTATAATATATATTGAATGGATATAAAACCCTCTACATTGCATGGGTTATTATTTGAGCAATGTTGTATTCTCTTTCTGAATATGTTTCTAGGATTTTCATTTTGTGATTTTTTTTATGTTATATCCGTAGATGTGAGGGACTTATACCTATTTCCAATGAATTAGTAAAACATTTATGTCAGGTGAGATAAAAATGTGAATCGTGATGATGGACATGATCCACATTGGGAAATATTTCAATAGTAGTCAACTATTTGAAATAGGTGTGTCCTAATCCATTATGGGAAATGCATGTGTATAGGAAATATTTTTACCAATATCCAATATGGAAAATAATTGTTGCATGAACCATAATAGAAAACATGTGCTTCCTAATAAAAAATTTTAAGAAGATGACAAGTCATGATCCAATATATTTAAGGAATTGTTAGTGGAAAAATTTTATGACTTTATATTATAGTTCCTGATAGATTTAGGATTATTCGTTAATCTTATTGGACATGTTTTTCGAAATGATAATTTTTTAATCCATGAATCTTTTTTATGATGAATAAAATGTTTTCTGTTAACATAATAATTTATATTCATGATCACATATCCATAGTTTCATCATATTATTTCTAATTTTCATCGATTTTTATCTCATATTTTTACCCTAACTCATCTTATGATCTCACCCAATCTTTTGTCTGTCTACCCTATGTTTTGAAGAAAGCATTTATATAGGTTATATATAAGAATATTACTAAATGGGATGATCATAAGGGAATATAGTGAAGATATTTAAACAGATTTTAAGATTACATTACATGTTTCTAAATCCACTAAATGATCCTTGTCCATAAGAATTTTTTCATGTAATGTAATGAATATTCATCTAAACAAATTTAATATCTCTATATGGTAATCCTAGGTCGATATAGTTGCTATCAGATGATTGGATCAACTCACCAATAGAGACTAGGATGAGAAAAATTAGTGAGATACAGAGTTATATTTATATGTATATATCTGTGTAGGTATATATGGATAATTCTATGGATGAATCTATGTATCAAAAAATTTCCTCATATTTTATAAATGGATAATCAAAATGGTTTTTGAGAAATTACATCCATATCGGGATAATTTATGTGGAAATTGATCTAGAGTTGTGATAAATTGGGTTAATAACTCTAAAAATGATGCATTGATATGGAATTTATCTTCACCTATTATGTGACAATGAGCCTTTCTACATAGCTATATTGATACTATCGGAGGATATGGATCAAAAATTATGAAATATTTATCGAAAATTATAAATTATTTTTGTAAATGATGTCTATCAATAACTTATTATAAACATATGGTGTAAAACATTGAAAAATGGTTTTATAATTTAACATAATATTATTTATTTATCATAAATATGTGTTTTTACACATGGAATAACATTTCCCACACTCTAATTTATATTCTTTTCAATGGTTGGATCCCTAAGGAACCATATTAATGATGAATGAAAAAGAAAATTCAATTACTACCCTTATGAGAAACCAAAATATATTAGAGCATGAATGAAAAATAATGTTGATATGCTACAACAACACAATTAGGCTATCAATATTGATTAACATCAAAATGTGTAAATGATGAAACATTGTTCAGTTAATCCATTCATGAGGAAATGAAAATCTTCTATTTGAGGTTCCAATGAACCAATAGTGGTTGAGAAATGAATTTGTACCACTGAAAATATATTTTCTAATCTTCAATATTTGGAGAATGGAAAAAATGCTGATTTATCATTTTAATGTTTAATAAAATTAGTGGTGGAATCTTATTATGAACATGATAGAATAAGAAAAAATGAATAAATGGGATGGGAAGTGTTTAAATGGATTATATTAACTATGTACATTCATAATTTTTAATGAATAAATACAAAGAAATTATTAATTTAGATTGTGTGAATGGTAGATTAATCTATTTTTACTTATGAAGCTAATTTTATAATACATAAAATGTATGATTATGGTTTAATAATATGACTGCAAAGAAAAGATTATTTATTCTCTAGTAAAATAAACTAATTTCATTGAAGGGATTTTTTTGTAAGAGGATTTAATATTTATGAATAATTTTTTTGATATATAATTATAGTATATAAATATATTGGATATTAACATCATTCAAATGTTATTAATAATAAATGTAAGACCGCGTCGAATGAAAACATTACTAGTGGAATTAAATTTGGGAATCGGTATGATAGAAACTTTTTATAAAGAATCATGTGATTTTTCGAATTGAATAGAGAGGTTCCTTAAATGTTGATATTTGGGTTATAAAAATTTCGAATTCTAAAATATGATTTTTAGATTAGTTAATGAAATGTTGGAGAAGTGGAATCCAAAAAATGTCCCACCCATACTCCAATGAATCATGTTTTTGGAGTTTGGTCATTAAGTGAATAAATTCCTATATCCAATCGATAATATTGTTGTTGAAAAGAAAAAACTATAAAAATTGTCAACATAGGGAAACATTATTCAACAACAATGGTTGAAGTTAATCTTAATAATTTGGGAGAACTTATCCTTCCTTATATGGTTGAGAATTTCATATTTTATTTTGTTTATGTAAGCCTTATGAAAATCATATTGTTCGTCATTTATTGAGATTTCATTAGATTATAACCCTCTACAAGAATAATAGAATAATTATGTCACTAATGATATTCTATTGGTATGTGGTTCTACCCATTATTTCAATGGAAATGTTTTTTATTGTATAATATCATTTAGAAGTAATAACAGTGAATTAAATTTTGTTAGTGTATCTGTCTCCATGTAATATTAACATAAGAGTTATGTATGAAACCATTTTTTATGAGTGTAAAGTTGATAATAAGTAAAAATTCATTGAAACCATTAATACCACTTTCTTCCACGGTAAGTTTCTCTTTAATTAATACAAAAGCATGTGATTTATGTAGCTCCATGTTCGAGCACATCCTGACCAATCGAAATAGTCATTTAAAAAGTATTCATGAATAGTAATACCCACTTTATGGTATTTTTAAAATTTTTTATTTTATAAATGGACTTAATTTTTTGATTCAAAATATAAAAACTATCTTATGGTTAATTTTTAATACTTTTCTGGTAACTTTTATATTTTAATAAATAGTGAAGATACTAAATTTTATTTAAAAACAACTATTTAAATAGAAATAATTTATAGTGATATATTATACATATGAGTGTTTTTAAAGTATCATTAGAATAAATTTTTGTCACTTAATATAATTGTGCTCATTGTATGTAATTTCACATTTCAATTTTACATAAACTCATGTCAATCATTTGATAGTTTTTACTACTAAAAAACTCACCTTTAATATATGAACGTAGGGATTAATTTTCAATTAATTACTACAACTTATGTGATTTGAACATCGAAATGTAGATCCCATATTTCTAATCAGAATATGCATTTTTTTTAAATAGGTACCTTTTAAATTTTTGTACATTAGGAATATTAACTTTAGTAATTTTTTTATTTACCATGGTTAAAGTGAAAATCTAGCAAATAAAGGTAAAAATAATATTAAACTAATATTAAACTAATCTAAAAAATTTAATAATCTTATTGGATGAGATATTTCCAACCATGGACATACATGGGTATATTTTGGTACCCCATGGATCCACATGGATGTGAAAATGACATTTTAAAAGGTTTAATTTAAAGTATTGAAAAATATTACATAAATATGTATCTTTCAAAAAAAACAATTTTTAAATGATGTTCTATAATTTATATCTTAGACTATAAATATTAATTAGAAAGATAAAAAAATTCCCTACATCATATTATTTTATATATAATTTTTATACATAATATAAATATATTTATTTATAACACAATAATGATGACGGATTTTCCATATTAATGATTGAATCAAAAAATGATATTAATAATTTTAGTGTGAATTTAATTTGAATGTTTTGAAACAATCAACAAATTTTCTAGATTAATATGACATGTTATGATTTAATAAATTTATTTTTTCAATGTAATGAAATTGTTGTTTCTTTCAAATAAACCAAATTCCAAATAGTGTCAAAATTGATATAATTGACTTTTTTTAAAAAAAATTTACAATTTTATTATATGATATAATATTCCTAGAAAACTAATATTCAGAAAAATGAAAAAAAATAATTTTATATATTTCAATAATAAACCACTTGAGGTTATCTGATAATTTTATAGATACTATATTAACAAGATATTATAAAATTACCCAAAGACCTGGTAAAAGCTAAACTATTTGACAAAGAGGTGTATTTAAAAGATAAGGTTAATATGGAGACCATAACTTGTCTGAAACCTATTCATTGAGAGGATGTAGACCCCTAACCACCTTAACCTCGAAATAAATCTATATTCATCCATTAGAAACTGAAAATAATTGTATAACAAAATAATATTTCAAGCCTTTCCTAAAGTTCCCCTCACCTATCTTATAAAACGATACTTCCACCTCTCATATATCCACACTTCCAAATGAATTTAGAACCACCAAACCCTTCCCAAATCTCCTCAAAAATACTGTCACATCATCCTAGATTCCTTACATTGATCAAAAAGCCAACATATAGAGCATTTTTGTTCAAATCAAAAGGAAGCACCCAAAGAAGATGTAATTATTAGATCACATGTTTCAAAGTTCGTTTATTCTTCCACTTCCTCTTCCTTTATTTTCACATACCAAAATAATAACTCCATTACCTTATAAATACTATAATTTTATTAAAAATATGGTGAAAAGATATTCATAATTCAATCCATCCTATGAATGATAAAGTCATCATGCGTGCAGAGGTATGACATATTGTCTCCATGTCGTAGTGTAGTTTGGTATTCAACACTTCATTATTTATATGGGTTTAATAATGAGTATAGTCAATGAAAATAATAAATATAACATGTTAATTATTCTTTATATAGAATATATCATCCAATTAACTACTATTTCTCCATAAATATAATGATATTGTCTCTCGTGCCTACGCAAGTCTTTCTGTCTCCACGATGCGATGAGATTTGATTCACTATCGTAACAAATGAAGAATAATTTTCATTTTCTGATTAAAAAATAATTCCCAAGAACATAACATAATTCTTTTTATGAATCAAGTACATCCTATCCATAATAAACATGACTCGTGTAAAAAATTAAAAAAATAAAATTAACAAGTTAACACCTAAAAAAATGATATTAATAAAATATTATTAACAAATAAATATTATAAGAACACATTTGATATAATATTTATGTATGTGGTTCTTGTATAATTTAATAAAAATAGTTTAACTATAATATAAGAGGTTAACATGCCCTCAACTATGTAAAATTACATGGTAAGGTTTAACATTACAATCCCTTTTTTATCTGAGGTTATTTATAGGTATGTATCTACTTGGAATCATTATCATCCACATCCGTGTTTCTCAAAAATATATTTAAAAACACTTTTAGAATTTCATATTTAAACACTTTTACACCCTTGTTTGAATTTTTGTAATTTTTTGAAAGGAATCATTCTGTCATTTTCCAAACAATGTATTATATGACATTTTTTAAAAATTATGGAATGAATGTTTTTTAACTTATATAGTGGGTTCTAATATTATCCACCATTATAACACCTGGGATGCTTACCTTACAAGCTTATAATAAAATTTTCAAAATAAATGTTTTCTTTTATAATTATGCTAATTTGAAATGATTTCAATGTAGAAAGTGATATTTCAATCAAATCGGTCTTGGATTGATTTTATCTATGTTAAAATCCTTTGTTGAATTTTACACTTGTTTGAAGTATATTTATTATGACATAATAATCTAGATTTTATTGAAGGTTTTGAAATTTTATTGACTATGGATGTGTTATTTTTATACAATTAATGGTTTATGGTTAAATAATTAACATTTTGTATTCTATTTTTAATACGAATTATTATGTTATGTTTTAAAAACAATAATGGGGAATTTGTTGGATGTAGTAAGTGATGGGTGGTCCCTCTATAGCCCATCGATGTATCGGTAGGTCTCATGAGACAAAATTGTGTTTTGGAACTAGGCCTTTACAATATTGTTATTAGTATTCTTAGCTAGAGGCCTTGACTATGTGGTTAGAATGTTCGGTATTATGAATTCCATCATCATGAGATTAGTTATTGAAATTACAGGTGATTATTTGTCTAGTAGAATATCCATGTGAATAATTAAATGGAATTATTTTATTTATAATTTTTATATTATGCTGATGTTTATTTTAGTATTATACAATGGATCATATTTTTATGCTTATTTATGAAAGTTTCTGATATATTGTTATCCTTATTGAGCATCTAATCCCACCAATTTCTTATGTTTTATGTTTCCCAAAATGTGTAGATGTATATTATAGTTGACCCGCAGGGATATGAAAAGGAATATAAGTGTCTTCAAAGTAGAAAAAATGTTGATTTTTCATTTCATAATGTAATGTAAAACTTGTGTATGTATCTATTAATTTCAAGGATACTAAACTGATTGGTCTTTCAGGACAAGATATCATGTGATCATTCAAATTTTATTTAATAGTGCACCGACACTGTGTAACTGGTGTAGGGGAATTGAAGTTTGTATCAGATTAATTTTTGTACAATCCATGAAAACTACATTTATAAACGCTCTGATTGGAGAACGTTAACCTATGATATACATTGAGTATTAGTGTAGAAGAAAATCCAAAAAAATATGGTCATGGAGATATTATGTCAGTTTTAAATGTAAAAAAACATTTTCTGGATACTACATGTGGATTTGGTTCTTAAACAGATGTACCCTGGAGTTAAAACATTGACAAGTAGTTTCAGGCTTGACCTAGGGTATCCTAGTACATGACAACGAGCTTTACTGTGCACCATGTTTGACACTCTTGGGGTATATTCTTAGGATAATACACATTTTCTATTGAACCCATTATGACGGATTTTTGAGTTAATAAATACCCAAAGGAAACATTCTATTATTATAGATTATATGTAAAAAATGTTCAATTTATGTTAATTATTTTACAATTTTGGCATTATAAATTTCAATTCGTGAAATAATTTAGTGTATGTCATTATTTAGAAAAGGTTTATAGCTGATGGAATAGAAATTGTATCAACTAACATAATCCATGTTTGGATTTCCCACATATTCAATATAATTTTAGTCGAGTTGGTGATGCAATTGGTGCTGAACAACTTATAACCATATTGGGACAACTCACTCATGTTATGAATAATAACCTTATCTATTTGGAGCGCCCTAATCCACAATGCAGAGAATCAATGTTAGACCGCTTCATGGGAATACACCAAAAAAATTTAATGGTATTATAAATCCATCTGTATCTAAGAAGTATATAAGTTCCTTAGAGAAAATATTTCATGATTTAGGGAGTAGCGAGATGTTAAAGGTTGTTATGGTAGTTTATCACCTCTCAAGAGATGTAGATCAATAGTGGTCATTAATTTAAAACATAAAGTAGGATAAAGAAGTTTGAAATATATAATTGAGTGAGACTAAAGATATTTTCATAGAAAAATACATTCCTTGTGAACATCAAGTTGATATAGAAAACAAATTTATGTGTTTTAGGAAAAAGGATTATGAGAATGTCGTAAAGAATGAGGCGAACATTACAAGGTGAGAAAGGCATGCTGCAAATTATATATGTAACCCTTGAAGTAATATTGATCAATTATTTTATAGATTAAAACCATTTCTTCATCGATAATTAGTCTCACAATCCTTCACATCATATGAAGATATAGTCCCATGTGCTATCAAGACAGAAAATAAGTTCTCTAAGTCTTATAACATTAAAGCAATGAAAAATAAGAATAAATCTATTTAACACTATAGAAAAGGAAGTAAGGGGAAGAAGGAAATCATTTTATTTCCATCCTGTATTAAATGTGGGAAGAAATTCCTTGTTACATGCCTGAAGAGAATGTGAGACTTTTAAATGTGTGGAGAAAAAGGACACCAAGCTTATGATTGTAAGGGGAAGAAAGAGGATGTCAGTGTTCAATGCTACAATTGTAATGAAATGGGGAATTCGTAAAATTAATGTCCCAACCATCAAGGACACATACCTCAAGAAAATACCAAGGGATCAAGGAAATACTTATGCGATCACTACTGCTAAGGTTGAAGTTCCAAATGATGTGGTGGCAGGTACTTTAAACCTTTCCTCCAAATTAGCCAATGATTTAATTGATTTTGGATGAATTCATTCTTTCATATTTTCTTAGTTTTGAAATAAAAATAGATATTTCCAATTTGATATAACATGGGATTTATCAGTCAAAACTCCTAAGAGATCATAGAAACAATTTTTTGTCAATCGGGTACCATTATGGCATATAAATGTGCATTATCTGCCCATATTATTGTCATAACCATGATTGAATTTGATATAATCCTTAGTATGGATTGTATTTTAGATCATGATGTGAATTTTTACTGAACAAATAAAGAGTTTACTATTTTTATAATTATAAATAATCCCTTATATTTAGAGCAGAAACATTTCCATGTAATTCTTCTATTGATCTACCCTCTTTAGCTCTGATAAATTCAGTTATTTTGGAGGAAGGGGGTGATATAACTATGGGTGAGCAATGGAATGTCCAAATATATGATGTACCTATTGTGAAAGAATGTGTTGATGTGTTTCAAGAGGATTTAACCTTTACATCCTCTAGAGCAAGAAATTTAGTTTTCCATTGACTTAATTCCTGGTTCAAGGCCCATATAAAAAACCCCTTATAGAATGGACACTATTGAATTAGTGTAACTAATGAAACAACTAGAGGGATTGAGTAATAAATGATTTATTTAACCTAGTGTTTCTCCTTGGATAACCCCTTTTCTTATTAAGAATAATGATTCATCACTGAAGTTGTACATTAACAATAAGAAGATCAATGCTATAACAATAAATAACAAGTATCCCCTACCTCTTATTGATTTTTATTTGATCAACATCATTGAGCTCAATAGTTTTCAAAGATTTACCTTCAATATAGATTCCATTAGCTGTCTGTGATGAAGGAAATCATTCCAAAGGCAGTATTGCAAACCAGGTGTGGAAATTACGAGTTTACAGTAATGCCTTTTGGACTGACTAATGCTCCCTCTATTTTCAGGAATCTACTGAATAGAATTTTCAAGGAGTATCTTATTGACACTGTTGTGTTATTTATTGATGATATCTTTATCTAATCTAAAATCTATGAAGATCATAAAATTCAATTGTGCACTATTCTAAACAGAAATTGAATAAATGAGTTATATGAGATGTTTAGATAGTGTAAATTCTAGCCTTAAACGGTTTATTTTGTTTCCCATGTTGTCTTTAAGGATGGAATATATATTGATCCACAAAATAAAAGGGCAATCCATGAGTTTCGAGCACTGATGAGAAGAACTAAGGTACACAATTTTATTGGTTTAGCAGGTTTTTATCAACATCTCATCCAAAATGTTTCTCGATTGGATAACCCACTAACCAAGATCGCATGTAAAGGCGAAATTTTTTTTGTTAAAAAGAGTGTGCATAATGATTTTATGAATTGAACAGAAGATTAGTTAATGATCTTATATTTACTCTTCCATTGAGGAATGATGGGTTTGTTATTTATTGTGATGAATCAATGAAATTACATGGTTGTGTCCTTATAGAGAATGATAGAGTTTTCGCCTATGGATCACAATAACTAATAATTCAGGAATAAAACTATCATATTCATGATCTTGAGTAAGAATATTTAATCTTTTCCATGAAGATATGGATACACTATCTCTATGGTAAAAAATGTGAGATATATACTGATCATAAAATTTTGAGTATATTTTCTCAGAGAAATAATTTAACAAGTGGAAATGTTGATTTCTTGAACTACTCAAGGATTACTATTTCACAATACAATACCACTCTGTGAATTCAAAAAAGGTGGAAGATTATTTGAGTAGAAAGGAACATGGAGTTCTGAACCAGATGAGAGTTGAAATGGATCATATGTTCATTGATCTGGTAAAGACGGATATGGGAATAATCATGGAAGGTGAAATATAAATAATATATCAAATGGTAGCCAAACCATAATTACTAGAAATAATAAAAATTCTATCATCAATGATGAAGATTTTCAAAAAAAATAATACTATAAATGATGGGAGATTTATTGACTTCATATATGAAGATAAAATATTGATATTTGGGAAGATGCTTTCTGTTCCCGATATACCAGATCTAAAAATAGAAATTTTGGATGATGATCATAGAATTAATTTCACTATACAACCTAGTATCCCTAATATGTATAGATATTTGAGGGAATATTTTTAGTTGGGCCACAAGAAGAGGGAGATTGCTAAGTATTTTTCAAGATATATGGTTTGTCAATTGGTAAAGGCTAGAAGACAACATCCAAGAGAATTCATGAAACCTAATCCCATACCTGAGAGGAAATGTGTTGATATTACGATGGAATTTTTTATGGGTTTACTGAAGACTCATAAAAAATGATGCAATATGGGTCATTGTTGATAGTCTTACCAAGTCAGTACATTTTCATGCTTTAAGATGAAATTTACCACTTGAACATTTATCTATATTATATATTCATGATGTTGTGAGACTTCATGGATTACCCCTATTGACTGTTTCTGGTCACGATCACCACTTTACATCAAGATTATGGAAAAGTCTTCAAAAATACTTACATAATGAACTTTTTTTGAGCACTGCATACCACCCTCAAACTGATGGAAAATCAAAACAAACACTTAAAACCTTAGAAGAAATATTGAGATCATTTTCACCTATCTTTCAAGGTATGTGGGATCAGTATTAAACTTTGGTATAATTTTCTGATGACAATATCTTCCATTCATGTATTCAAATTCCACCATATGAAGCGTTATATGAAAACAAGTGTTGCACACAAACTTGTTGGGATGATGTTGCTGAAAGAAAATGAATAGGCCAGAACATGTTGAGGAAATAATGGAAAATTTAAAGAATATCGAAACCCACATTAAAAAAGCTCAATGTGGGAAAAAGGTAAATTTTTATAACTAATGGATGTATTATGAATTTCAAGTAGGAGATCATGTTTTCCTAAAGGTATATCCATGGAAAGGTTTTATATGATTTAAAGAAGTTCAAATTAAGTCAAAGGTACATTTGGCCTTTTGAAATTGTAGAACATATTGGAGTTGTAGCTTACCATTTATCAATGCCGCCAATTATCTCCAAAGTTCATGATGTGATTCAAGTATCATTTTTGAGAAAATACTTGCCTTAACAATACATGTAATCACCTATGAATAAATAGAAATGGAACCCAATCTGTCTTATTATGAGGAGCCTATTGTAATTCTTGACACCAATGAACAAGTGTTGTTAAAAAAGATGACTTGTCTCGTAAAATGTGATTGGGAAAACCATAAAATGGAAGATGAAATGTGGAAAACTAAGGAATATATGATGAATAACCAACTTAATCTTTTTATGAAATTATATTCTAGAAATTTTGATGATGAAATTATTTGAAGGAGGGAAGAATATGACATTCTAAGATTCCATGGTATGGATCTCTTTAATTAATACAATTGCATGGAATGTATGCAACAAATATGGAAGGGACCTATATCTCCTTCTAATGAATTAGGTATAGATTTATATATTGGGATATTAAAATGGGACGCAAGTCAATGAGCTTAATACACTATGGGAAAAAATGATTGTCCTGATCAAGTTTGGGGAAAAAGTGTATCTATATCAACTATGGGATACTAGTGTTCCTAAACCCACATTGAAAAACATGTCTTCCTTAACCCACATTTGAAAACATGTGTTCCTAGATTCACTATGTGAAACATGTGTGTCCTGATCCAAAATGAGAAATTTGTTATTCGTGTTCCACAATGAGATGTAAGTGATAGGTTTTAGTACACTATATTTAGGTACTGGGTATTTTACCATGAAATGAGAAATAGTTTTATGTATATGTAATGGTACCACACTTTAATGAAATAAGGTTATGATTTAGGTTTTATTTATAATGATTCATCACCCCTATGGCTTTTGTTTTTGGAAATGATAATGTTTTAATCTATGACTCTATTTATAATCCATGTATGTTTAGGTGTGAAAAACATTAGTTACTCATGATCGCATACCTTTATATTTGTCTTATGATTCATAAAAATATAAATTGAAATCTATGATGATTACACTTATTAAGAACCTATGATTACCCCGTATTATATTTTTGTTCCAGAAGTCATTAAGAATAGTTTTGTGTAGGTTACTTTTATAAATACTAAAAAATGGGGAGGTCTTTATCAGAACCATTTAATATAATTTATTATAATAGAGCATTTTTTCATTTTTTCGAAGGTAGAAAACTATTATTATCTTATAGTGTGTGTTCATGTAATATACTAAATAATAAACTACAAAGATATAATATCTATTTATGAGACTAATATATTTGTATAAAATACCTATTCAATCATTATAAAAGTGTGTAGCTAGAGTTAGAGCATTGGAGTAATGTCTAGAATGAAATTATGGGGATCATAATTTGATTATTTTTATTAATGTGTCATTTAATGGGGTGAGGGAATTTTATTTGAGGATGATAGTGTTAATATAACTATAATATTTACCAAATGGTTATTTTTGAATTATTTATGAGCGTTGACTGATCTCAATAATCCATTATGAGTTATGGAATAATGATATAGTTAGTTAATTGCGTGTTAGTAGTTATATATGAGGAATTTCAAAGGATTTCATCCATAGAATGTTTGATTAATAAATTTTTCATTTAAATAGTTGTTATGAATTGGAAACTATGTTCACTCCATCAAATTTTATATAAGAGATGTCTTTTGGTTATTTATTTAGTATTTTCAAAGAATATATAGTATATATGATGCATATTATATAGAGTTGGGGTCCTAACCACCCTGGATTGGAAAATAAAATGATTTTTATTTTCAGTTATTGAAAGGTATTTATATATACAAGGATGTGGTGACCACATATATTGGATAATTATATTATTATAAATACATTTTTTAGGGATTCATCCATTATTGATATTTGTGGAATGTAATTTTCCATATGGGAAATGACCTGTAGAGTGTAGATCCAAGTGACAAGGAAAATGGTGTAAGGCACTATGGTCTTTCCGGATGGATGCGATTTTAATGTTTTTTCTTAGTTTTTCTTATTATGGTTATTATTGAAGGATTACACTTTGATATATTATGATCCATCCATTATGAGAAGTGTACATGAAGCTTATTTTTCATTATAGAGTTGAATACAATTAGATGAATCTGTTGTGATGATCAAGAAAAGTTGGAATTGACGACTGAATGGTTGAAGGGCTACTCAAGGATTGGATATTTCATAGTGGATATATTGTAATACCGCGTGTTTATAAATATTTGGATATTAATGGAGATTTTTAGTTTATTTAATATCCCATGATTCATTTTGAAAACCATGATTTATATGGATATTCATATAAAAATTAATAAACTCGATATGGGGACTTAGGAATTTATAATGGCTAAAAATTGAGACTGAGAGCTAATGAGAGTGTTGTTGAATATTAAAGCGTTCCTAGCCTGCTAATAATATATTTATTAGTGGGTGGGTCCTCATGTATATTTTCTAGAGGGGGTATTTAAGCGTTCTAATAGTTAATCCACTTTGGTGTTTAAGAGTATTCTTCGACATAACCTGATTTATTTTCCCAAATCATCTCCCACTACTTCATTGATATATCCAACATGATCCATGGTGATACACGTGATTATTCATAAGTGATTTCTTATTTTGATCTTATTTTCATCATCTATTCATCCATACATTCATTATCCAATAAATTTCCTAAAACTTATTTTAGGTATTTCATTTCAATTACAAATATGATGGAGAAATCATATGATAATAAGGGGTATGTGTCTTGAATTGGATAAACCAAATCCTATGATAAAATTTCTAGAAACAATATATAATTTTGGTTTATAAATTTCTTCATATTATTTTTCAAAGTGTACTTGAAAAAATTGTGTATAATTAAACCTTGTATTGGAAATTTAAATCGTTTCTTTTGGACATTTGGTTATTTTTTCAATGAGAGGACCTGAGATGTTGTGTGCATACCATTAATCATCATTTCATTTGAGATAAGTCACTAACCTATTTATTAATTTATTCTATTGAAATATATAATAAAATTCACTATTTTTTTATTAACTCATGTTTGGTATTTTTTTCAAAATTATATTAGGGATATTATGTTGAACTTTTTTGGGTTTTTGGTTGATATTCTTATGATCACATGTTGGATGGTCAATTTTTTGGAATTATCATTATTTATATTAAACTACATATTTAATTATAATTTGTTATAGGTAATTATTTAGTGAAACATGGAACATGATTGGGTCTTGCGTGGATGATTGATTTCTTATTAACATGATATGGAGTTGGACGAGCATGAATAGTGAGTTTCAAGGACGTGATATAATGGGAGAATATTTCTTAAAAAGGGAGGTGGTCCCTATGCATTTCCCTTGGTTATTATGCATTTTATAGATATGTAAAAGGCATGGTATTACAATTTTATGAAGTCAAACATTTGACATTTAATTAATTGTTTTATTTAATGATGAATGAATATGAATTAATTTAATAATGTTATAAGGTAATGGTGGGCCTCAATTTCTAGATGAATTTACATGCCCACTAATAATTGAGGAATTAATCATTCTAGTATTACATAAAACACCATGACCTAGAATTTTAATAAAAAATGGAGTTGTAGGACTATGAAATAGGATAAAAATAGATGTATTCCATGGTGACATTCTTCAGGATGGGATGTACTAGTGAAAACTGACCGTGGGTGTCACCTAAGAACCCAATGGTAGTCCATATGTGACATGGAGTGTTTAAATTATTGTGATGATTTTGATATTAAAAATTGATATTATTACTTGATGTTATGATACTATTCCCATGCTATAAGATAGGTAATGAAAAACAAATTATTGGCATTCTTATTATTTTTTGACATTAGGGCCCTTGTTGGTGAATATGTTATATATTGACCCTAATCATGTTGGTGTGGAATTGTTATTTTATATCATATGAATCTTTTTAGAACCATAATAGATGATGTGATCCCACTATATGACACAAAAATTAATTTTGCGATATGGTAGTTTAACCTCGAGTGTATGAAATTGAATATCCCTTGTCCCAGTCATTACGAGAAGCTTGTATTTATATAAGTCGGGAAGAATGTAAAAACCTCTTATAGAATAGATATTCATGAAGTGAATATATTAACTTCTATAATTGGTGGATAACTAGAAAAAAATATGTGGTTTTTTTATTTCACATTATAATATCTGTACACACACACACATTTATATCTATTTTTGTGGGATTCCTTGGGAACTATTATTATATCATTGTTGTCCATATGAACTGATTATAAACTATAGATATGGGATACCTTGATCTAGTCCTTATTTATGGGATTCACATATCCAAAGATACTAATAGTTGACTTAGATCACCTTATGTATGCTTTTTTTTTATTTTGCGTGGGGGATGTGACCCCCATCGGTTTTGTGAATTTATGGGAAATATTCATGGATTAAAGAATATAAAACATGGTACTATGATGGATATGGATATTGGATTTTATTTATTCAGAAACCATGTGATATGTCCCCAATTTCATAAAGATTTCTTTTTCGGGATACCATTGAGGTGGATCCAATATTCTTTTAGGTCTTCATGATTATGTGATGCTTATAGAGACCCTCCTGCATTATCCATAGTAGGTAGGGTCTATCATGTAAATCATGTCACACTATGAGGATGAATTATTCATTTTTTTATTTATAGTTATTTACAAATTCTACTTTTCCTATCACATTTTCATATATTAATATGTTTAGAATTAAGTACAAGATAAATTAGTGGTACCCTAATGAGTAGTATACTAATATCTTCTTTTTGTGGACATTTCACATAGGTAACAGAGTAGCCATAATTATTTTCATGGTGAGGATGTAAAGGAGCCTTATGATAGATTATTTTTTCAAATATATTAGTTCAGACTAGATATTTGTATTAGGTGAGACTCATGGTTATAGTAAAGCCTTAGTTTATTTTTATTTTATTTATCTATACTATATATAAGGAATTCTCAGTGGGATTACAATTGGTCTATGTACATATATGAATCCATTAATATATTATTGATGGTTTTTGTTTTTTATTATTTGTAATCTATTTGATTCTTACAATTATATGTGATATCTGGGTAATTCATAATATTAATGTAACATCCTCACGTAGTAACCACTAAAACATTCTTTTGAGTTGGTTCACCCCAAGTCCTCATGTTATCATACTCATATTCTAGAGGATATTTACTACTAATGAGGTTATATGGTGTGATAGACAAGATATTTTATCCCCTATCTATGTAATAAATAATTGGAAATAATACATCATTATCCAATGTGTTAAATAAATTTATTGTGGAATAAGTAACTAAAATAAAATAGAATAATGTTTTATTGTTAAATTAAATAATATAAATCTGATATATCTTTGTAAAACAAGAATCATTTGTCACCAAATAGGATTAATATATATATATATATATGATCACATTAAGGACACAAAAATGACTATGTAATTCTCTTCTACTGAATCCTAGTTTATCCACATACCTAGTATCCAAAAATAACTGAGTTTCTCAATACCAATCATAATAATATCCATGAGTAGTAATGGATGATCATACAACCCAATGTCGAAACCTAATACATCATATATCTATAATCAACTTCAAAATAAATATTATGTATGTACATTCCCTAATGTGATCAAATAGTGGTGATAAATAAATCATAACAGGACACCCCCAATGGTGACCAAATAAACTAAAATTATAATTCCTTGTAGTTGAAAAATTCTCATCCTAGACAACATGTATTTGAATAATAAAAATGAAACAAGCATAAATAATCCATGACTATTTCTTAATTATGTGATCTCGGTCAACCAAAGCAAATTTGGCATAAGATGTTGATGTTTATAAACAATGTTTCATAATAAATATATATACATAAGTAATGAGACAAATTATATTAATCATATTATAGTCATGACATTGGTCTATAACCCTGATTTTCTTGATATCCTATTTTTAGAAAACTGAGTGAGATTTCATACCAATCAATCCATGTATAATAGAGGTTATCTCTAGGTTCATAATACCATTCTATAATACCTACTTCATAGAATGACATAAATGTCTTCTAGCAAGATACGTCGCAATTAGGGGATATTTTTTTTAACCAATGGTATACCCATACTCTTATAAAATCAAAAAAATGGAGGATTCTATGTAATATCGTTACATATTATAAATAAGTCAATAATATGAAATCCAAACCCACTCAAGGAACATTTTCTCTTGACTGATGTCAAATTCCTAGTTTTGTGGTCCATAGGCAATTTAAAAACCCTCTTCTCCACATCAATATATATAGATCAACCCCCAAGGGGTCCTAATATTTCATTATATGGATAAAAAATATAATATGGATAATCAATAGTTATTTTTCAAATAACATTAAAATGTCCTACCTTTTGGTGGAATCCACCGAAGACTCATCTGAATTTTCATTCCACAACTACTAAAAAATGACCTAGCACTTCATGGGTTCTATTTAGGTAACTATCTCACAAACTCTCTATTTTTCAATTTATAATTCCCCCTCTCAACTATTGGTTTTAGAAATAAAACAGAAAAGGGGATTGGATGGGAATATAATTAAAAAATGGAAAAAATGAAAATATAAAAAAATAAATTTTAATGACAATTAATTAAGGGTCCCACCCAACCCTATCATGCAATGTAAGATTATGAAACACATAAAAACATATCATTGTAGAATCCAGGATGGAGATGGAATCAAAATACAATTCTTTATTTAAAATTGATCCCTGAAATAAAAAGAGATAATAAATGATTATATAGTTAATTATATATTGTATATTATATATTCTGTAAAAATTTAAAAGGCATGGAATTTGACATAAATCCAATCATAGTATAAACACCCTATTTCTAAACCGAAGGATTGGTTTAAAAATTACCTGAACACATGTCTAAGAGAGAAAAAATCAATTTTACACCTTATTCTCATACATAGGGAAAATTTTAAATTTCTCAACAAATTAACATTTTAGGAAAACATGTTTTGTTAAAACCTCTCAATGATAACACTCTATGTCCTTGAGAATTATTTTCATAAAATAGTATCCCTTATCTTATTATGATGATCTACACAAATATTATATCCTTACAATCCAATGATCATTATCATAGAACCCAAGAATGTCCTACCATTAGGTAAGCATAACCACGAACAATCAGATACTCCCCACTATAGTACAACCTTTATCATCACTTCAAAACTTAACTCCAATATCAACATCCCACATCAATGGTGAATTAAATTAATTTAAGAACACCACCATTAAACAGCCAATGGTGCACTCCCAACAATATGATATACCATATTTTACTCCTTGAGAACAAACACAAATAATTCCATTATGAATAAAGATAATATATTTAAAAATAATTTATCATAGAATATATATGATATTGTATTAGTGTACTCATGAAAATTTCAAGATATTGGGAATGATATTCTATATACTATTAGATTTTTAAGAGTCTATTTATGTGTGTATATAGCTCTCCCAAAGCCAATCATTCCTCAAATATGATAAAAAATTATTTAAATATCTCATACCCTAAATTCCATGATGATGCATTTCCATGAATGATAATGGGATAATAACCTCACAATAGTTTATTAATTTTAATTATCCCCTCTACCACAGAATAAAATTTATCATTTCATCACAAAAATAAGGAAACCAGGATCGAACCATTTATTTGAAACCAGAAATCATAAAATCTTTCACGACCACTCCCTAATTTTTTATTTAAAGGGAAAACAAAACATATCATTATCTTTTGTATATCTAACTCCACAATAATTGTATAAATTTATACCTTCTAATCACCACCTAACTCACTCTCCCACAATACGTCTTCTAACAAATTAAAAAATGAATATTCTAAATGGATTTTTCGCCTAATTTATCCCAACGATACCTTTGATATCCTCTTTAAATGTGATAATATCACTTAATCCATGAATAATTCGACAACTACTCTTCACATTATGAAGTTTTCTTGGATTAATGAGAAAAACATTCTAGTGGAATTTAACTTAGCCCTTCTAATCATGTATCATATGAGTATCACATGATCTATCTACCAATACAAAAGTTTAAAACTCCAAAAATGGTCACATCTCATGGGGAATAATCGGGGAACCTTTTAAAATTAATTACATTTAATGTTCTTATAATCCATATATAAGTTAGGTATTGAAACAAATTACATACAAGAGTAAAAATTATCATTGATCATCCAAAAAGGGATGTTATCACCCCTAAAAATCATTATAAGGGACAACACACTTTTTAATCCTAACATGAACATAAAAAATATAATGATGTGAAACTCCCCATTAGTCAAATATGTTAATATCACCTAGTGATCATGTTCACTAAAAATGATTATGTATATATTAATGTCGAACCCATTGACCCTAATGGATTACTATAAATGAAATTGTCAACTACTAAGGATGACCTATGTGGTCCAAGAGTACTCTTAATGTAGAAATTCAATAATCTATTTTATATCAGAAGTACGCAGTTTAGCTAAGTAGAATTTAATTTTCAATCTATAAAGGATAATTCAATGTAATTAGTTATAACACATTAAATAACATATATTATAAAAAACCAAACAATGAGGGTTCCATATCTAGCCAATATGTTCCCTTTAGAAATACTAGAGTTCCATAAATTTCTTCTCAGCAACTATAAAAATGTGATCAATACATATTACATCATTAAATAATCATCATATATATGTTACTAAATTAAAAAATCGCATTCAAAATTAACAGTACATATCAGGAACAACAATCACATATCCCTAGAAACTAGTGTATCTTAACATAATATGTTTTCATGACTTAGAAATTTAATATTCATTCTAGGATATGAATCATTCCTAATCATCCATTCAACAACATCCATAATGGTAATAAAATTGGAAATGAATACCTTTGAATCCACATAATATGGTTTGGAATAAAGATCTTCTTAAATGATATTTGAAGGTGGGTAACCATAAGGCCTCAATCTTGCCTCCTTGTAAATTAGAGGCAAACTACTAGAATAATTGGCCATGGGTGTCATAGTATGGATATTAAAACCATGTATAAATGAAGGAAATTATTGGAAATAAAAAATCATTGTCTAGAGATGTAAATAAAATATGTGAAATCATAATAAATAAACTGAAATAGAAACATGATGTAATTTTAAATGAAATGATCTAACATCTTAATATCAATTTTTTATATAAGAAAATATACAAACATAATGATGAACATTCATAAAGGATTAAATAAAAGAAAATAAAATTAATGTGAAAGTATCCACAAAAAACTCTAAGAGGAACCACATACCTTTACTACAAAAAAAGTCATGATACTCTAATATTATAATAGTAATTTAAATGAGCAGCACATATAATTACAAAACCCTAGGTTTCCACCAATTCCATCTGGCGTCAATGCTCAACTAGAAAGAAACCATGTAGTCCACACATACACATTAATATATTCATACAAAGGGTCAGAAAATAATCATAGTAGGTCACCCCAATGGTGAACCTATAAAAATATTTCAAAAGAGAATTCTCATGAAATATGACTTTCCAAGATAAGACATGCTAGAACATTAAAAAGAATGAACATATTAATAATTCATAGCCAATCCATCGGTGTGTGTTCATAATCGAACATAACTACATCATCCCAAGCAATAGAAGTCTCTAAAAAATATTCTATTATATGTTTATATTTATATGATTATAAGTATATATATTTCTAAAAGAATATAAAATTATATATATCTATATGTATATCTATATATATATGTAAAGACAAAAATAACACCAATCATACTATATGTGATCCTTATCTACATAACCCTAATCCTCTAGATATCCATTTAATTAGGAATTTAGCTAGATGTCGAACTATTGAAGCAATTTATAATTTAATGATCCATATGTACATAATCTTATTCCAAAATAACTCCATTGTGTAGTGCCAAAAATTTATATGATCAATCTATGTCTCCATTGAAGAATGACTCTCTTATCCCATGGTTAATTCTAAAATGCCCCAAATGGAAATTAAAATGGAGTTTTGTCTTAATATTAAAATCCTTGAAATATTGTATTGAGATTTATGACAAACCATAGATTCCATTCATAATCCAATTCAATATAGGATTCCTATCTCAATATTTATGGAATCACTACATTATAAATTAGACTATCCCTATGGGGGTGACTCTCATGTGATATGAATAATGTCAACATCCCAGGTAACACTAAGAATCCATTCAATATTCTGATCAACAACCCTTTTACTATATAACTCTAGGTAATGAAGTAATGGTGCATCTAGATAATCCTAGGGAGTATCCAATGAATTTTTAAACAACATTTATGTCAATCATTAAATATTTAAATATCATTCATCGCACAGGGAAAGTGATCCCACCTGAAAACATCTTCTAATCACCTAGATCCTTGGGATATGACTAAATAGAGAGACACTAGGTATAATGGTTCAATAATAAATTTGGTATCCACTAATATATACCCTAAATAAGGATTAATCATATTGTACAATATACATTCTATAAATGCTTAAAATATATCATGTAATCTCATGCTGCTGAATCAGGATATACATATGGTATTCCACACCATATAATTTCATCACACATATCTCATCATATGAGTACCAGGAACTACATCTAGTAGTCCTACAATAAATCACATCATATAAGATTCATAGTCTAGTAATAGGAAGTACATATTGAATACATAATAGAAAAAATATACACTATGTGAATGCATAAATAAAATTGTGGAAGCAGTTAAATTCCAAGACAGAACATACTGCCATTACCCGATGGGATCAAGAGTTTGTGTGCGTTCTAATCTGACACAATGTACTATCTATTAACAAATCCAATCTCCAAATTATTAGGGTTTTCCAAACACTGGGAAAGCCAAAAGTTCCCCAATGTGACCACATTGGATGAGAATCCTAATAGGGATCCACAATAAGAGTAAGAAGGGTAGGGTAATCCAACACATGATCTCCATGGTCATCAAATAAGAAAATGTATCAAAATACATGTTATATAAGTTCGACCAAAAGTAGAGGGATCCATTAGAATATCCAATAAAAAGATACATAGGAAGGAGAATCCAATTCGGGATCCCAAAAAAAGGTATAAATATTAGAATCCTACTTGAAAAAATTGGAAATATTAAACAAGTACAGATACCCCATAGTGGATTCTCATCCTCAAAATGTAAGAGAGGAAAATATTCTCACAACTTTATAGGCCAGAAGAGAACATCATATAGTGGAGTCATACAAAATGGAAAATCTATAGATTAATCCCTCATGTTTTATTTATAATGTCCCATTCTTATATTATGGTCTCAATCTCACAATATAATTAAATTATCTTTACTGAGGAAGAGCATCACCATTATAAATTTTTCCCAAAAACCCTTAGGAGTCCCAAATCTTCACAATGCTTACACAATTGAGATATAAACAAAAATTACTAAAATAGTTTAAATCACACATCCAATTATATCTATTTATAATAAATATATAAAAATTGGGAATACTTTAAAAAGTATAGAATATAAGGATTACTGGGTGGGTATACCCAAGTACACGGTGTGTATTCCCATTGTCCCACCTTCGTGTGTACCTTCACTGGATATGTCATGTAGATCCCATGTTAATAGTTTGTATTCTATGTAAACTGTAACATCCCATTACCGATTAGTCAGGTACATATTTAATCTTGTAATGGTATTCCTTTTTGGTTTTCATTATATCTATGAAAAGGAATTGGGGGACACCTATAATGTTGAAGTTGTAGATTTGTTGAGCTCACATATTTATCATGTTCTTTCCATACGCTATGGAAGTATTTCAGTATTTTTAACTACATTACATGATGTTTAATGTTTTTAGGGTGAAATCTATGAAATGGTTTATTTTTGTGAAAAGTTATATAATTTGATGAGTTGTTTTATGTCATGATTTATATAAACATACTATTTTTAATTCAATGCTATAGATTTTTTATCATACTTAAACACTGTGGATTTCATGATGTGTGAAGAAGAAACACATCATGTAATTCCCAGTTCAATGATGTTGTAGGGATCCATTCAGATTTTTGTTGTCAATTATACCACTTGTTCTCTTTTTCTCTCGAACCAATGTTCATGTCTAGTGATTGTTGGAGAGATTGTTCCTTCACAATTGAACCGTTCAAAATTCCATCTATATAGTGGTTGTGGGGCATCTCTATACGTGGGTGATAATTATTTTCATCCTTTCCATTAATTTTGGTAGCAACCATGGATTTCATAATCAGATACATTGGTCCAAAATCAGTTTTTAATTGTATCTTCTTCTATATATATGGAGTGATCTCTTTTTGGAAGATGTTCATTGGTTGGTTATGGTATGATCATTGATCATTCATAAGGTATGTGGGTTTCCCCCACTCCACTGACCACCTATTTTATAAATTTAATATATCTTGAGATGTGGATTGGATTCTAGGTTCTTCATTGAGGTCATTGGGTTTTCATTATTGGTGGAAATCATTGCGGACATGTGCGCACTGAGTAATGAGGTAGGTGGTTCTATATCTATCCTATGTAAATGAAAATCATTATTCATGTATTATAAACTGATTTATAAAATGAATTGACATGATTGTTTTGTGTGTGTTGAAAAGTTTTTTTGAAAAAAAATTAATTCCCATGGTTGATGATAAATTGTTAGAAACTAGGTTTTTTTTCAAATCATTGAAATAGATTATTGAAATGGTTTTGAAATGGGATTAAAATAATTTAAATTAATATTTAAAAATGATCACATGGGATGCCATGGGTACATAGGTGGAAGGTTGAAGATGAGGGAATCATCCATTATTTTATTATCAGGAGGTTTTATCATTGGGATTTCCTCTAATTTGTATTCCCATTTTTATAGGGGACTGGTATTGGATTTTTTGGGGGGACTTACTAATGGGATATTACTATTATACCTATTAGTATTTCAAGGAGCCATATTGTGAACATTATTGATTGTGGTATGAGTAGTATTTTAGTCTACCATATAGTAATACCTGATTTTGATAATGGTTCTACAATTTTTTATTTCTTGGATGGGTTATTTTATCCTTGATATGCATTATTATGCTTGTGAAATATGACATTGAAAATGTTCATTGAAATTTATATAATTCCTTTTGTCTTAGAACTATGAAAAAGGGAAATGTTTATAATATTTTCTATAACAATGATTAACTACTTATCATTCCATGTTTTATTTGAAATTTTTATACATGAATTGTTATGATGAAACATTTTTTGGAACTCCTAGGTGGGATCCTATTGATCATGTTATCTCACACCTCAAGCATCTCTTCATAAGTGCATAAACCATTGTATTCGATTCAATGTATGGAAATTTAAGGCACCATGGTGAGGTGGTGAGGTTTCATGCTAGGTATATAAGGTATCAAGTGGGTATATGGTGGGAGTTCATCCACAACATCACATTGAGTAGCTATTTTGTTTTGGTCCTTTGCAGTTTGACATGAATCATGAAGTAGTTGTATACCAGGAAAATAAATTTGTTTCCACTATTTTCATATTCTTATGTCCAATATTCATTAACATTCCATTGATCCATCTTGATTTGTTAAAATATATTCAATTTTTTCTCTGGTAGGGTGAAATCATTCCCTCTGGATTGTTGTTCAATTTCTGGGTTCTATTCACCAACTCCTCAGGATTGGGAATGCACTTCACATATGTGACATAATTGGTCGGGTTCTAGGTTTGAGGATAACCTAGGTCAGGTCATTAAAAAGAGATTGAAATAAAGGGTTTTCCCCATGAGTCCTTGTCTTGGTACATCTGTTGGACTGGAGATAATATTTCTGGGACTTTAGAGGATTGTTGAGATATGTACTCAATGAGATCCATTTGTGAAATATACTTGTTTTACCAGGGCATTTGGATGTGTGTCTATTGTGTTGGGATTCATATTAGATATTTGTTTCTAATTATGGGTTTTATGGTTTTAAATGATATTTACTCTACTGTGTGATCATTTCTTCTGTTTCGATGTGTTGCAGTATGCCTACGAGATGTCTTCCACTAGTTCCTTAGGAATATGCAGTTGATGCTCCTCAAGGTAATATAAAAATACATCACAATATCATCAAGAAAACCATATGAGAAGTTTTTATATTTATTTGGATGTACCACTATTATAGAATATTGTTGTTTAGGTACATCTATGAGTTAGATAAGAGAGAAACTAATCGCATGAATTCTTGTTTGAGAGGCCACTATCATTCATAGAAACTAATGATCCGCATGAGGTATAGGATTAGATGTATATGATAAATCAAATTTTCAACTTCATAGACTAACATGAATATATCATGTTCATGTGTGAAGTGTTCAGGCTCAATGGTTTCTATAAGTGATGTTGGTATTCTATGTTCAAGGCAGACAGACATGTGGACTTTGATTGGAAGGGATTCAAAACACTCTTCTTATAAATATTTTCCTATATTATCATATGATGGTAATGTTTCTAGAGTTATTTTCCTTGAAAGAGAGAGTGTGTTTTATGTTATAATACCCCAATCAATTTTTATATATTGTCCATTTTTTATAGACATGGTGAATAATGACCTATTATTGGATCATAAGTACCTGCATGGTTTATGTTCAAATATAATATTTCTAGTATTTATGTTGAAGCATTCTACCGATGTAGAGTTGGTAGACACCAATATGAAAGAAGACTTGATTATGGATGGAATTTTTGGCTTCTCCATATCTTCTCATCCATTCAGTGTTGGCTTTAGTGGTGCACTTGGGATGAATTGGATGTGGAATGATCATTGAAAATGTTGTGGAGTTGGGTCACAACAACGAACCTACTCCGCACTATCTTCTACAGCTAAAAATATTTCTCAAAATTACTTCAATTGTGGAGAGGATGGACACACAATATGTTCTTTCCCGATTCCCATGAAGACATGAAACAATTGTGGACACATTGGTCACTTACAACACTTTGTTGAGGATATGACTATGCCTCATTATGATCAAGGTTTTTTAGATCTAAGGGATATGATGAGGTAATCATCTCCACAAAGGACTAAAAGGATCTAACGATAGGCCATAATAGTGAATACATTTCATATATTATATGTGTTTCTAGTATAGGTTGATTTTAATCATGCTATAGTGACAGGTAAAATCTTTATTGCATCATTCATAGATATTTCATTATACGAAACAGGTGTCTCACACACATTTATATCCCCATGTTTTGATGATATTCATTTCATTCCAAAATATGAAATGTCAATTTTAAAAGATTTAGAGACAAATATTACTAAGAATAATGGGTGGGTATTTTTATGTCCTTATGGTTCCATAATGGTAAATGTTACTGAGCTAGTATGAGATTTTCTTATTCATTATTTGGATATGATTGACGTCATCATCAGTATGGATTGGATTGTCACTCATCACACTAAGGATAATGTTATTGATAAGAATGATTCATTTCATTCTAGATATTGGAGCTCTAGTTTGTTTCTGGAGGAGTGGGACCCAAGGTTTAGTAATGTAAGACCTTCCCTCCCAAACATAAAATGTTTTTTTCTATTATTTTAATTAATCCTGATAACTTTTCTTCTTTTGTTGATCTACCCATTGTTGATTTGTACTTTTCAAGAATTTTATCAAATGACTTCTCTAGTATTTCTATAGAGATAGAGGTGGATTTTTAAATTGATTATGTACAAGGAACACATCCTATATCAATATCAAGTTATTATATGGGAACCAGAAGAGATGAAAGAGATTATGATTTAGTTAGAAGAACTGTTGAATAATGGTTTTGTTCACTATAATATTTTACATTGGCTAGCCCCATTTATCATTTCAAAGAAGGAAGATGATTCACTTTGGCTGTGTTTGGAATATCATATGTTGAGCTATTTAATAATTATGAACAATTATACATTTCCTAATGTGGATTATTTGATTGATAAATTAATAGGGGGAAAATAGGTATCCATAGATTCATCTTCGATCATTTTATCATCAAATCATATTTCTGTAGTCTGTTGTACTAATGATAAATTTCAGGAGAAGGTATGACCATTATGAGTATATTTTGATGCCTTTTTTTCTGAATAATAATCCTAACATTTTTATGGATTTGATGAATTAGATATTCCATGAATATCCTAATATTTTTTTGGTAGTGTCGGTCGATTATATTTTGGTTTCTTTGAAATATAATCTTGAAAATGAGAACCATTTGAGGTTGGTTCTGGATATTCTGCAAAGTCACCATTTGTATGGAAGGATATCAAGATGCAGATTCTTGATTTAGGAAGTGAATGTAATTAGAATGAGAATTTGGAACATGAAGAATTAGTTGATCACAAGAATGTAATGGATTTCTTGTATTGAAAAGAACCTTATAATTTATTTGAGATATATAGAATCATTGGTCTTATTTGATACTATCGACAATTTGTTTATCATTTCTTTAAACTATTTTAGACTTTGACAACTCTTACCATTAATGAAGTGATATTCATATGGGATGAAAAGTATATGTCATCATTCGGCGAACTGAGATATCCTCAGACATTGGCCCCTATTCATATCATACCAGATCCCAATAAAGGTGACATGGTATTTTTTCATGCTTCAATTGCTGGTTTGAGATGCCTGGTTATTCAGGATGAACATGTGGATGCATAATCCTCCCATCATCATTAGTCACATGAGATGAATTACCACACTCATGATTTAATTATTTATAAAATTATAAATGCATATATATGATTGGGGCACCATATTTATGGTGATATGTTCATTGTCTTATCTGATCATAAGAGTATGAGTTATATCTTTTCTCAGAAATACTTGAATCTTATATAGAGATGATGGGTATAATTCCTTAAGACATTTTAAGTTGAAAACACCATCATCTTAGTGATGGGAAAAGTAATGTTAGATTCTCTTAGAAGGAATGTACCATCTCAGGATATTCTATAATTAAAGGAGTGAAGCCTTATATCTATTTCTAGAAGATACAACTGGATTCTCTTGATGATGATTTAGGTATGGTTTTGGATAGTGTTTAGTTGTCATCATCTCTCATGGAGTATATTTTTAAGAGTCAGCAGTTACATGATGAGTTTCGTAAAATTTGATAATTTATTCATGGTGAGGAGACAAATATGTTGGTTGTTATCTCTTTTTATTTGTTCTGACCCACTTTCATAAATGGGAAGTCCTTTAGAATCTATGAAGAATTAAGTCTTGTTTAATTTTTACTTCTCATCATGGTCAATTATTTTTGGAACTGAGAATATGTATTTTCATATCAGTTGATGATTCTGGTGGTAGTGTATGAAGTGTGATATTTCATTTTATGTGTCCATCTACTACACCATCAAATAGATAAATACATAGCACTTGAAACCCTATGGTTTCTTTCTGCCTCTTTATGTGATAGTATGAAAATGGGGTGAGGAATCAAGGGATTCTTTTTTTTTGGACCACCACATACTTCCTTATGGATGGGTTCTAACTGGGTATATGATGATTATTTTATTTAGTGCACTAATTTCATTTTGATTAAGTATACATATAAATTTAATGATCTGGGAATGTTATATGTGTAGGACATTGTGAGGTTACATGGATTTCATTATGCGGTTGTCTCATATAGGGATACATGTTTTGCTATGAGGTTCTGTAAGAGTCTCCTATCGGTGATGGGAAATTAATCCATGTTGAGAACAACCTACCTTCCATAGACTTATGTACATAGGGATAGCATGATTCATATCTTGGAGGATATGATTCATGACTATATATTGTATTCTGATGGATCCTTGGATAGCCATCCCGGATTGGTTGAGTTTTTAATAACAAAAATTATTAGTCATCGATCATAATAGCTCCCTTTGAGGCATTATATGGTTTCCCATATATATAACTTCTTTGTTGGGAATAGGTAAGGGAAGTATCATTATTCAGACCTTGTTTAGTTCAGCAGATGGCCACAAAGATTCTTAATGTACATCGATGCGTGGTAGAATCCCAGAGATGGAAGAAATAATATGCGGATTATTGGATTTATCCTATGTAGTTTCCCATTGGTGACAGGGTTTTCTTGAATGTTTCTCCTCAGATGGGTCACCATCGGCTTGAAAAATATGTATGTTTCGCTCTGAGATATGTTGGACCATTTGAGGTCCCTATAGGCTTGGAAGGTTTTATTATTCGTTAGAATTGATGATGTAGTTGATAGTTATTCGTGATTATTATCACATATATCAGCTTAGTATATATCATCGTGATCCTTATCATGTTTGGAGATGGGAATAAATTGATCTAGGTCTTGATGTTTTTGTTGTGTAGGAACCAGTTTAGATTATTGACCCTCACGTAAATGTATTTCATGGGAATTTGATTCTATTTGTCAGAGATTAATAAAAACACATAACAAACTATTTTGGGACATGGGAATGTGAATATTTGATGAGGTAATAGTGGTATCATTTTTTATGAGAATTATATCTTTATGCTGACATCTCTATGATGAAACAAATATACGTTGGGGAGTTAGTATCATCCCATTCCGATCTATCATATACGTTTTTAGACTCAATGTGATTATACGTTTTTGTTGAATGTGTCATGTTGAGAAGGAATTGTGTTGATATATATAATGGTGAAGTCCTAGATTTTTTTGGAATCTCAAATTTAATTGGTGGTTTCTATAGGCTCTAAAAGGATTTTACACCACGTAACCAAATTATACAATGTGTATTGGTTTCTTGGTGAATGCCATGAAAGTGATTCACCATGTGCACGGTTATATGACCTAAATAGGTGTTTTACATTGTGGGTGATTTAAATATCCGAATTTTATTATGAGGAGATATAATTTTCATCATACTTGAACACCAAGGATTTCATGAAGTGAAAAGGAGTTACATGTCATGTAATGTAACCAAGAGGGGATTTTGAGGGCGTTGGGTAACACCTTGAGATATTATGAGATAGATTATTTTTAATTTCATTGATATCATGATTTGTAAGATACCCCAAAATTATATTGCTCTATATGGAACATCATATTTTCTTATAGTATACGCAACAATATTCTTGTCTTGAATTACATGTAAGACCATCCATCCTTGATTCATTGTGTTTTACGAAACACAGAGTTTCACTGAACAACGATATATTATTAAAATATTATTATTTAATGGGATAAAAAATATTGTTTTGAATAGTATTCCCAAAATTTTGAATTTTATATAACATGAAAATTCATTTTATGTATTTTCTTGATATGATATATGAACAAATTAATTTTTTCTGATAAAAGACATATTTTTCAAAAAAATCCAGTTTTGCCGCCTTCTGATAGAAAACCCATAATAAATTTACTTTTTAATAATTTTATATATTATATTTTACAAAATAAACTTCTTATTCAGAATAGGATAAAAAAAGGAACTTTTTTTTAAATTTTGTTTTTTCAGATAAAATTCATATTTTAATGAATAGTTAAAATACTGCATTTTAATTCAAAACTGGATTTTCATTTAATTTATTTATAAATATAGATAATATTTTTAATTGGTTTTAATGTGTAATTTTATTATGTTTTAATCATTTAACCCAACTTTGGTCATTGGAAGTAATTTCAAATTTAAATTTGACAGAAACAATAAAAATCATTTGATAATTTTTAACCTTATAAAAACTCGCTTTTCGGTTTTAACAAAGGGAATTAATTTTAAATTAATTTTGGCCAATTCTATGAATATAATTATGATAAATGGAATCGATATTTGTAATCAATGGGTCCAAATTATGTTAATTAGATAGTTTTTTTTGGATATTATGAATAGTAACTATAGTAATATTTATTTAACATAGTTAAAGGTTAATCAGGTAAATTAGTGTAAAAAATAATATGACAAAGGGAATAAAATGATCACAAAACCCAAAAAAATCCTTCTGGTTGATTTAAATTCAACCCATAGGTTCATAGGTTCAAAACATATTCTTTTAAGGGCCACTAGACATTTAAAATGACGTAAATACTTATAAAACTAAGGAAATATAAAAAATGTTAAAGTAACATTTCTTATAGGTATAACAATTTTAATTTAGGGATAAACAGGTTATATATTAGAGAATAAATAGTCCATTGAAATATAAATGAATTGAATAAATAATAATAATTTATTTTTTATTCTTAGGAAAGAAATTATTACCTTAAATTCATATTCTATAATGATTTAATAATTAATTATTTGATGAAAAATCAATGATTTTTTTTATATTAAAATCCTAATAATGATAAAAATATCCAAACACATGACCTAATCATATTTGTCGAGAATATATCGAACATAATCATCCAAATTCAATATAGTGTCCATTTAGAGCCTTACAAAATACATTATGACCATTATATTATTTTATTTTATGTAATGTTAAAGTTATCACATTCATCCACTAATAAGTATAACATTTTTAATTTTGGATTTTATAGAAGATATATTCGACAATATATAATCATATGTAATCTAGTAAATTTATTTTCATCATAGTTTTTTATTGAATATTTTTATTCTAAAAATAGGTGCATTAAATAATAACACATTATTGATGTAGTGATTATTTTAATAACTTGTTTTATTAATTGTATTTATTATTATTATTCAAATAGAAAACAATAACTGATCATAGGATTAGGGAGGTTGAAATTGATGTAGACCTAGGGAATCCCCTTGAACAATAATCTTACATATCTAGGGTAAAGATCCCACATTCGTGAACACCCTTCGGGGTTCCTCCGGACTACTCTTTGTAGAAAAAGAATCCACCGAAAAGTTAGCTTCTATTGGGATATGTCATATAGAGAATTCATTTGGAATCAAAGCGGAACATCTATGAACCATGTACGTTAAGGCCCACAACACCTTCACTTTCCCCTGTAAATCCCGAATCAAGATCTTAGAATCTGATTCCATTTCATCACACATCAAGGGGAACTTGGAATAGAGGTAAACTCCTATGTATAACGCATGCACTTCATCCCCCAGCAAGTGTCCTAGTCCATGGAAGCTGGGGAAGGCTATTATGACTGAACCATTCCAGTCACGCACCAAACCGCCCCTACGCATCATCCCGTCCCAAAACGAACCATCAATGTTATGTTTGAGATCTCTTCTCAAAGGTAACCATCTTTTCCAGCTGCCCTGCAATATGGTATCTGAGATAGACCTATTGTAAAAATTACAGAGGGTAAATGAGTGCTTTCCTCCTTTAAGAAGATACCCAAGTTCATATACCAGCCCTTTCATTTTAACCAGAAGAAAATATAGAGGCCACCGGCCCTCAACTATAGCCTTGTTCGCCGCCTCCCAAATCATCCAAAACAATGATGTCAGCCGTAAGTTCCCAATTTTAGACTCCATCTCATTGTGTTTCGTGCCCGAGAACTAGCTGACGATAAACTATTTCATGGAAGAAAAGGGCACGTTGTAACATACCCATAACTCCACAATTGTATAAAGATACAAAGCCCAATCACTTTTAATAAATAAGTGGAAGATTGAGTCAAACTGTGGATGTAAACAACAGAAGCATTTTGAAGAAAGTTTAATTCCCTTCCTCTGAATATTTTCGTCTGTCGCCAAAGCTTGGTTTCTCATGCACCAAATCAGAAAGTACAAATTTGTGGGTAGTTCTTTTCACCATAAACATGATGCCCACTCATTTTGGGAACCCCCGCTGATGAATCAGATACCATTAATCTTGACAATTGAAGTTCCCAGCACTAGCTTCTATGAAACATAGTTTTTCAACCTCCTCCGAGAACATTATTTCTATAAACACCTCCATCTGATCCAAGCTAAGGATTGATTACAACAACCTAGGATAGCGGATGGCCTCTTTAATGGAATGGTCCGGAACTGGACAGTACGGGAAGAAGAGATTCTCCCCTGCCCAATTGTCTCTCCACAGGTTGATATCCATGGGTCCTATAACCCATCTAGTAGACTCTTGGAGGATTTCCAGATGTTGTCTTACCATTTTCCCATGTCTGGATAACTTCTTTATCTCCCAATCCTCCCAGTTTGGACCATATTTACTCCTCATTATTTTTTCCCACAGCGAATGCACCTCCAAAAAATCCCATGCTAACCAAGCTTGAATGGATTGCATTGATTTCAAAATATCCCTAAGATCGACTCCACCTTCCTCCCTTGGTTTTGCCAGCCAAGACCAAGCAGCCCAGTAAGGTCGTCCAGAAAGGTTTCCATCCTAATGGAACTTGTTCATCAGCTTCTCCATAGTATCACGAATACCCTTCGATGGAGTGATGACCGCAAATACATGCATTAGAAGAGAGGAGACAATGCTATTAATCAAAGTCACTCTTCTTCCGAAGGATAGAAACCTGTTTTTCCAGCTGAGCACCCTGCTGTACATTCTATTCAAAATATCCTCCAAAAATCACTTTTTCACCCTTCCATTCAATATGGGGCCCCCAAGATATAACAGTGGTAATTATCTCTTTTGAATTCCCAGAATGTCTTGAATGCTCCGGACTCTCCGTCTTGAACATTGTTTTAGAAATGAACACATTGATCTTAATAGCATTGACATGTGTCCACTAAGACTGCTGTAAATGAACATAATTCGCATAATGTTATGTAAGGACAACCTCTTTCCATTTATAAATATAATAATATCATTAGAAAACATAATATGGGAGAAAGAACTATCTGAGGCTTGGGACCGATATGGCCAAATTTTTCAGTCTCTCAAGCATCTAAGAAGGTTATAAGAAAGAGCATCCAGAGTAATTAAAAAATGAGTAGGATAAAGGGGACCCCCTTGCTTCACCCCACAAACACTTTTGAAAAAACCAAATCCATTTCCCAACAATGATATAGTTAGCCATGGAGAAGCGAAGCACCAAAAACATAAGTCACAAATCCAATAATGAAATACCATTCTTCTCATCACCCAGGTTAAAAAAATCCATTAATGTTTGTCATAAGCCATATCCATATCAACCTGAATTATCAAATTGGAACCCACCACCTTCTAATTTAGATCCTCCGTCAGTTCTTGGGAAACTCCTATTACCCCTTGAATGCCTCTATCCTGGATAAATCCATGTTGTTCGAGGGAATTTATTCTTTGAATCACCTTTTGAAGTCTCCTAGCCAGCAAACTAACCAGGATCTTGTATGATGCATTAAAAAGACAAATAGATCTATAGTGATTTATAACAGAGGGATCTTTCACATTTAGGACCAGTACCACCCTAGATGCACACGATCCCCTATTGATATTTCACCCCCTGAAAAAATCCATAATTTCCCCAATTACCTGAGGTATCAAAAAGTCCCATGCTGCCACATAAAAGGATCTTGGAAAACCATCGGGACCAGGTGCACTCTATGATGATAATGCGTTAACAGTCTCCCATATATCATCCTATGGTGGCAGGTACCTTAAATAATCATTCTCTAATGAGTCAATTCTCTGAGGTATATTTCCCATAAAAAACATGGTCATCCAGAAGGATATCCTCCCCTGAAGGGTCTGGACGGTCACCCCCAATAGATGCTCAAAGTGTTCTAAGGCTAGATTTCACGCTACATTCACATCAGAAGAAAATGATCCATCCTCCATTCCGATATTCACTTTTGAACTTTTACGCTCTTTTAAGCAAGAGTGCATAAATCCACTATTTATGATTCCTTCATTCAGTCATCTGACCCTCGATCTCCTCCTCAATTATTTTTCCACTTCCAGCTACCTATTATCCAGTAATGATCCCATGTCACATTAAATAACGAAGGAGAGTTCATTCCAGCTGAGTTCATGAAGTTCCTCTAATTTTTTGATCTCTTTATGAATTGATTCCACTGAGTCTCCTAGTGTATGGAAATCCTTAAACCATCTGCCAATATCATATCTGAGAAGTTTGTGTCATTTGGATAACGAAACCCAAGCTCATTCCTCCAGCTCATGCCCCCATGAATCTTTCATCATTTGCATGTAACCCTCCACGCAATGCCAATCAGTTGAGTATAAGAATTGTCTACCCTCCTGATCTCCCCGATTAAGGTCGATAAGAAGGGGCGTATGGTCAGATAGATAATGCTATAATTGAGTGACTAAGGTCCCATAGAAACACTCAAGGCCCTATAATTTCGATAGGCAGTTGTCTAGCCTACACCAGATGTGGTTGTTCCCCCGACGGTTATTGCACCAGGTGAATTTTCTCCCAAAAAATATCATTTCCAAGAGACCCTTACTTGAAATTCATGTATTAAAATACATCATACTGTTATTGTGAATCTCATAGCCTCCTCTCTTCTCTAATATATCAAAAATGGTGATAAAGTCACCACCAATAAACCAGGGTAAACCCCCCGTATCAAAGGTGTCCTGATATTCTGACAAACTCCTTCAAACCTTAACATCAGTACTGGAATAAATAATGGAGAACAGGATCAACGAACCACTGATTTCATGTTTCACCAAGATGCACTGATCCAAAACCTGCAATAACTCAACCTGAACAATGTTCTTCCAAAAAAAATCCAAACATGCTTATTAATCGGATGACCATGAATGTTAGTATCGAACCCCATCTTCCTACCAAAGAATCTTATTCTGTCTGGTTCTTCTTTCGGTTCCAAGATGATAGCCAAAGAAGCCTCATGTTTTATACACTAAGAACTCGGAAAATACATTTTTCCTGTCCCCTGTGACCTCGAGCATTCCAGATAATCAAGTAAGACATACCAAATGGTTGTTTTATCCTTTCGGCGGGATTTACCGGCTATTGGTATGAATAGGACCCTACCAAATTCCTCCTTAGCCATCGACTGGGTTACCAGTCTTGAGGAGCCTTCAGCGGAGCAAACATTCTTTGGAAGGAGCACCTTCTTCTTCAAGGGGCTATTAGATTCCTCCAATAAAGAAAACCAATTCCCCACCATAGTAGGAGGAGGTTTTGTAGACACCTATATAAGGGACATGGAGGCTAGCATCAACCGAGAAGGAGAGCAGTGGGTCGATGATGGTTCCTTCACCAATCCCTCTAGGAAGTCCTTCTGTGACTCCTTCGGAAGCGAGTCGAGAGCATAACATTCCGAGGCCATCATGAACTAATTCATCGACCCTGGAGACACCAAGGAGGATACCAAACCTCACTGAAAGGCGGCACAAACCCTCTTGGTACCGCTAAAAACACCAATGTAGAAATTACAGATTTCTCTTTGGGTTGCAGGAAGGAAACCAACGTATCACTTGTCTTCAGAGGGAAACCAACCAGCTACGCTGGGAGACCTGACACCAACGATTACCAATATGCTATCCCAGTCCCCTCAACCAAAAATCAGTTCATCATAGCCTTTTCAGAAAACTCCTCCCGAATAGGTGCACTATGCCCAAAATGTTTGGAAATTCCAAAACAGATGTCAGACCATTTTCTTTGTCCGGACCCACTGGGGAAGATGAAGACTAATTTTTTTTCTGGGTTTTAGGAAAATAAAAATTTGGGAAAAGGGGTTAGGGTTCCGATATTTTTAAAATTGGGTCTGGGATGCGTGAATGTCGTTCACGCAGCCTTCGCCGTAGAAGGATTCGTGAACGGAATTCACGCATCCCAGACCCAGGCGGTAAGGTGTGAACAGCATTCACGCGTCCTTTGGTGACCAGCAAAAGGACGCGTGAATGTCGTGCACGGATCCTTGCATGGGAAAATATGCATGAACGATGTTCACACATCCGAGCCACGGTAGTAATGCGTGAACGCGTTCACACATCTTTCATGGAAGATCTAAAGGATGTGTGAATGGCATTCACGCATCCGGCAGAGATTTTCTATAAAAGGAGGGGTCCCCCCCCCAAACCATTGTTCTCCTCTGGTTTTTGTTGCAAAGCTCTGAAGAAATTCATTCTCAAAAAATATTTGCTGCTTTTATTGAGGTAAAATTTCTATTTAATAATTTAATTGTTTAATTGTCTTTATTTATTTCATTTCTATGTTTAATTGTGTTTATTTATTTCATTTGAATATTTAATTGTGTGTATAATTTATTTATTTCATATGTTATGCATGAAATGTTTTGTATGATTTAATTTTCTTGATGTTGAATGTTCGTATGATTTAATTTTTTGAATGTCTGTTGTCTGAATATTGAATGTTTTATGTTATGTCTAAAATTTTTAATGTTCAGGATAAGTAATTTATGTTAGAGAAATTTATTTTAATGGATGGTTTTGATGTAAGTGTAAATTAAATTACTTTTATTAGTAATAATATTTTTAATCAATAAAGTATAAAATATATTTACTTATATTTTGAAAAGTAGAAGAATGCCCAAAAAACATTACGATTTCATAAAATTTAAAATAACAAAAGTGTTTATTATGTAAATCTCAATTAGATTAGTTATAATAAAATTTATTAAATGTTATTAATAATTATATATATATATATACACATGAAGTTAAATTTTTGTAAAAGAGGTGTAGTATTTAATATAGATTTTATATAATACGGATAATATAATAAATATACCAAAAAACACGGTATGAGTGATGACTGATCTTGAGATGACTGACCATGTGTAACACCCCCGAATGATGAAGGGTTAAATGGATAAATGATATGACTCATGTCAACAAGGTGCACCTTCCTTTTCGGGATCCTGTCTGATTAAACTCCACAGTTAAGCGTGCTTGGCTTGGAGTAGTGATCAGGATGGGTGACCCTATGGGAAGTTCCTCAGGGTGTGTGTGAGTGAGGACAAAGCACACTGGAAAGGACAAGTGTTGTCCTGTGGGGACTGTCATTAGTCAGATGACCCGTTCGGGCACGTGGGTGGACCCTGGGGTGGGCCCCACGTGTCTGCGGAGCAACCGGGGGTACCTGGTGGGCCAGGACCCGACGACCATGTTAAGGCGGGGTGGCTGTGCTTTCACCGGGACCTAGTTGTCACATTTGGTATCAGAGGAGGAACCCAGCCTTAAGTGCGCGGTGCATTGCCTGGGTTGAGATGTAGGGCCCACAACGAGGGCGTTGTGTTCTAAAGGGGGTGATTGTAACATCACTGAATGATGAAGGGTTAAATGGCTAAATGATATGACTCATGTCAACAAGGTGCACCTTCTTTTTCGGGAGCCGGTCTGATTAGAACTCCACAGTTAAGCGTGCTTGGCTTGGAGTAGTGATCAGGATGGGTGACCCTCTGGGAAGTTCCTCAGGGTGTGTGTGAGTGAGGACAAAGCACACTGGAAAGGACAAGTGTTGGCCTGTGGGGACTTTCATTAGTCAGATGACCCGTTCGGGCACGTGGGTGGACCCTGGGGTGGGCCTCACGTGTCTGCGGAGCAACCGGGGGTACCTGGTGGGCCAGGACCCAACGACCATGTTAAGGCGGGGTGGCTGTGCTGTCACCGAGACCTGGTTGTCACACCATGCATAATTGAAATTACATGTTTTATTTTTTGCATGTTGTTTTTCAATTTGTAATAATTGCATTTTTTCTGCATTGATGACCTGCGATTCATCTCTCAGTAAGTGTAAGGACCTGCGTGTCCACTTAAAATAATTTATGTATTTCATACCCCTAGACCCCCTCACATGCATGTGAGTAAATTTTTAATTAAAATACAGACGCCCTGAAGAGGTGTCGACAAAGAGGCATCCCCGAAGAGGTGTCGACGAAGAGGCATTCAAGAACTCGTTCGAGAGGAGGCGTTGTTGTTTGATAGGAGATTGGTGGTTACTACAATATTTGATAATAGAGACAGGAGTTTACCCATATAGGGCCCACAACGAGGGCGTTGTGCTCTAAAGGGGGGTGATTGTAACACCACCGAATGATGAAAGGTTAAATGGCTAAATGATATGACTCATTTAAACAAGGTGCACCTTCCTTTTCGGGAGCCTGTCTGATTAAAACACCACAGTTAAGCGTGCTTGGCTTGGAGTAGTGATCAGGATGGGTTACCCTCTGGGATGTTCCTCAGGGTGTGTGTGAGTGAGGACAAAGCACACTGGAAAGGACAAGTGTTGGCCTGTGGGGACTGTCATTAGTCAGATGACCCGTTCGGGCACGTGGGTGGACCCTGGGGTGGGCCCCACGTGTCTGCGGAGCAACCGGGGGTACCTGGTGGGCCAGGACCCAACGACCATGTTAAGGCGGGGTGGTTGTGCTGTCACCGGGACCTGGTTGTCACACCATGCATAATTGAAATTACATGTTTTATTTTGTGCATGTTGTTATTCAATTTGTAATAATTGCATTTTTTCCGCATTGATGACCTGCGATTCATCTCTCAGTAAGTGTAAGGACCTGCGTGTCTGCTTAAAATAATTTATGTATTTCATACCCCTAGACCCCCTCACATGCATGTGAGTAAATTTTTAATTTAAAGACATACGCCCTGAATAGGTGTCGACAAAGAGGCATCCCCGAAGAGGTGTCGACGAAGAGGCATTCGAGAACTCGTTCGAGAGGAGGCGTTGCTGTTTGATAGGAGATTGGCGGTTACTACAATATTTGATAATAGAGACAGGAGTTTACCCATATAGGTTGGGGTTAGTTTATCAGATAATGATAAACTAATCGCAAGTCTCAAGATCAAGTCATGATTATATATACATAAGTAATTAAACTTTATGAAACATTATATTAAATTTGATTTTGTGCTAAAATCACAATCACTATACCTTAACAGTGATAAATCAATACATAAAAAAGTCTCAAGATAATCAATTATTCAAAACCAAATTAAATAATTTAAAATTTTAATGTAGTGTATAATATTTTTTAAATAATTTTTTATAGGTAATTATGCCTACTCGAATATATTGCAACGGTGAGGTAATTTGTACCGAGCAGGGTTTTAGCTACAGTGTGCCACCTGTCAAAGTGGTAAATCTCCATGGTTGTATGACATTGTATGCAGTTCGTAATAAGATTCATAGTTAGTTAAAACTGAGTGCAAGACAAGCAATCACATCAATTAGATACCGACAACTTCAATATCCTGAGCGTCTGTGGCACAGCGACTACCATATAGTCGATGATGAGGATTTAATGGAGGCTTCTCAGTTATTCATGAAACAATGTATTAATGGTTTGATGGAATTATTTATTTTCATTTCTGATATTGATGTGGTGAAATCGATTCCTACAGAACCATGCTTTGTGACTTTTATAGAAGTCGGTCCTTCACAGCAGTCTTCTTCATTGCCTCCTCATATGACTCCTGTGGAAGAATGTAATGAGGAAGATCATCAAAATTTGTAAGAAATGTATATGACATCCCTTTCTGTGCTGATATAGTGCATGAAAGTTTATCTGAGGAAGAAGAAGCTTGGGAGTCAGCAGGAGATGATGTGGTTGGGAATGAACCTTCTAAGGTTCCTTTGTGAGACAGACATCCACTACATCCACCAGTAATTGGTAATCAGCCTTCAGTTTTGAGTTCCTTGGTTGGAGGAATGTCACGTGACCAACATTTGGATTGGGATGTCATTACACCAACTTCTGAATTCCCTGACATTATAGGGAATAGGCCTGCATCAAATGATAATGCCATATATGTTGGGCACGAGTTCGAAAGTAAACAGGTCATGAAAAATGTGATAAAGAAATACCACATTGAGCTACATTTCACATGTGTGGCTTATGAGTCAAATAAGACCAAATATTTCATTCGTTGTGAAAAATATGGGTCAGAATGTAAATTTTGATTAAGATCACTATTTGATAAATATTATGGATGTTGGAAGATAACCAAATTAGAAGGCCCACACACTTGTCTGCATCCCAGCTTGGCACAAGATCACTCTTCTCTTGATGCAGAGTTTATATCTACTGTTATTTGTGAGATGATACGAACAAGTCAGGATGTTTATGTTGCCCTTGTTCAGGAAGAATTCAACAGTTGTATAACTATAAGGTATCATACAACAAAGCTTGGAATGCAAAACAGAATGCCATTGTAAAATTGTATGGTGATTGGGATGAGTCTTATGTGATGTTGCCACAGCTTATGGAATTGTTGTCTCTCAATAATCAGATTGTTTATCAATTGGGAAGTGTTGAGTATGTATCCCAAAATCATCGATTTGATCGGTCAAAGGTGATGTTCAATAATATTTTTTGGGCATTCAGACCATGCATTGCTGCATTTCACTTTTGTAAACAATTTATTCAGGTAGATGGAACATTCCTTTATGGAAAGTATATAGGTGTTCTACTCATTGCTGCCACACAGGATGGTAATCCCGCTCCTCTGCCACTTGCTTTTGCTGTTGTTGAAAAAGAAAATTCTGAATGCTGGAGCTGGTTCTTGGCATGTGTACGTGCTCATGTCACGCAAAAATTGGGTGTGTGTCTGATATCTGATCGCCATCGAGCGATTATAGTGGTCCTGAGTAGTGATGGGGTTTCTTGGACTGAGCCGAATGCTTGTCACCGTTATTGCATTAGACATATTGTAAGTAATGTGCATAAGAAGTTTAGAGATGAGGCCATAAAGAAGGCGATCCTCAAATTGGGTATGGTTTTCTAAACATGCTTGTTTTCACAAAATTTAATATCCATTTTAATACATTATTATGTTATGATTTCAGCATATGAAGCCCAAAAAGAAAGGTTTGATCGACATCATGAAGAGATCCGAACAATTAATGAGGAGGTATATGAATATATGGTACAAATTTCAAAAGAAAAATGTTCATTAGCTTATAATGGGGGCATGAGATATGGGCATATGACCACTAATATAGTGGAGTGCGTAAATGGGGTCCTCAAGGGTGTGCGCAAACTCCCAATCATAGGGTTAGTGCAAGAGACATTTTTTATATGTGTTCACTACTTTATTGACTGGTCCCAAATGGCCTACCAGAGGATGGAAAATGGAAGGCTTTTTACTCAGCATTTTCAAACTAATATTGACCAGATACGGAATGAGGCTTCATGAGGGAATGTTATATCCTTTGATAGGGAAAAGAAGATTTTTCGGGTAAAACAGTGCTACGACCAGGGTACATGCACTAATGGTGGAGTGTTTGTCGTGATGTTGGACAACAGGTACTGTGATTGTGGCAGATTTCAGGCATTGAGATATCCATGTGTACATGTTCTTGCAGCTTGCGCTTCGGTAAATATATCATGGGAGCCATATGTTGACCCAATGTATCACATGAGCACTTTGGTTAACTGTTATAGTGCTGCTTGGATGCATGTTGGTGACTTCCATTCTATCACATTGCCTGCTGATCAACCGACCATCGTCCCGGATATTTCCAGGTTTTCATAAGTTGGTTTTGGGTTCATTTATAATTTTTTCAATGTCTGTCATTTTTAAAATTATTGGCTTTATGCTACCAGGTTGCGGCCTCGAGGAAGACCGAAGCCAAATCACATCAGAAGTGATATGGATTGGCCTCAGCAATGAGGAAGGAGAATACGATGCAGTATCTGCCACGCAGAAGGACATACTCATAAGAGATGTCCCGAAGTGGTAGGACAGAGTTCCACATCTCATCATCCATGATCGAGTCTGTGTACCTGCTCCATTTTTATGATAAATATAATTTTCTAGAGCGTGAGTTTTACTTTTTCTGGAGGATTTCAAGTGCCTTGTTTTGGATAAATTAACAAACGTAATTTCACAAAAAAGAAGAAATAATTAATTTTTCACTTTTTCCTGTTAATTTTAATGTGGAATAATGTTGATGGTTATTTAATGGAAAATGGATAAATTAACAAACGTAATTTCACAAAAAAGAAGAAATAATTAATTTTTCACTTTTTAATTCTGGTTTTCTTATAAGATGTCTAGTTTTAGTAATGGCATCTGAGTGTCTGAGCATCATTAACTAATGTTGATTGTGAGACTAGGCTAATGTTTATTGTGACACCAAATAAAAATGAATATATCATGCTTCCACTATTAATAAGTAACGCTGATATCATGTGTGCAGATGGCAGGTTTTCCATTTCTTACATCTCAGGCTACTCATGTATCACGACTGCTTTTAGAGGGATTTCCTGTGGCTCCATTGAGTGTACGTAGATCTCACCATTTCCATAATACTGCATCACCTCCCGCTATCGTCCCATATCTTCATCGAGCTGGATTATATGGAGTAGCGATGTGCGACTTCACATTTCTTGATCATCATCTCATTTCCTTACTTGTAGAGAGATGGAGACCAGAGTCGCATACTTTCCATTTCAGTGAGGGGGAGATGACTATTACGTTGCAGGATGTGGCCATTATGTTGGGCCTCCCTATCAACGGACATGCTTTGACAGGCCGAGTTCCATCAGATTTTCCTGATCTTGTTAATAGACTTCTGGGCATAGAGGTCCAGGATGATGGCAGGACCATCGTCGGTGGTAGATTACATATGCCTTGGATAGACCAGCACTTCACACATTTACCAGATGATGCTGATGACGTCACCGTGCTGCGATTTGCACGCGCATATATTTTGAGGCTGATCGGTGGCACACTTTTTGTTGACCACTCTACTAATTTTGTGCACCTGATGTATCTATCATTTTTGAAGGATTTGGACCAGGCAGGCCGATATAGTTGGGGGTCTGCCTGCCTAGCATATACATACAGATACCTATGCAGCGCATGTCACATCGATAAGATGCAGATCACAGGATGCATGGTTCTTCTACAGATGTGGGTATGGGAGCACATACCTCGTTTAGCTCCACATGCACGTGCGCCATTACCCGTAGATATTGTAGCAGAGGATCCACGTGGACATTGGTATGTTATCAATTCCTTCTAATATCTAACTTACATGTATAAAATTCTTTAATGAAATGTAAAAAAAAATGTTATCTACAGGTGGAGTCAGGCGCATCGACATTCAGATTCTCCCAGACATGATGTTCACACCTACAGACTTATGTTAGACAACATTCGACCAAATGATGTAAGTGATTATTATTTATATTGTTAAATCATTACTCTTTACTGTACATCTATTCGTTTATTAATTGATTATTCATTTTTTCTTTCAGATTACATGGTTTCCATATAAAGATGATATCCTTCAGAGTCTGCCCCCATACTGTATAGTGATGCTTGATATTGGCTCCCGCATGGTTCCACTGGTTCATTTTCATATAGTCAAGTGGCATCAGATGGATAGGGTTATGAGATAGTTTATAATCCTTCAGCTAGTTCCTGACCCGCCCAGTCAGTTGGATTCATTGCATTCCCTGAAGATGTCAGGGAAGAGTGATTTTGATTGGAGGAGCTATCATGCCAGATATGTTGCGTTATGGGACAGACGATGAGAGTCCCAGTTGCGAGGGGCAGGGACAATACGTTTTCATTTGATGGATCATATGGATTATGCAGGCTGGTACATCAGTTCTCCAGTCAGATTTCTGACACGGCACAGATGGGGCTTCCATGACTTATTATGCATTCTTCATTTCATTGTTCAACATATTTTTTATTCAAATTAGTTAACAACAGAATTTTTTTTCGCAGGATGCTCGTATTTTTCATCTACTTCATATGTATGATCTAGTGGAGAGAGCTGTCTTTGACCCATCATATTTACACAGCCTTGTACGAAAGATGCTAACGTCGATGAATGAGATTTATCATGGCATTTTCTTTGATCCAGCACCTGCTACGGGGGCCGCGGAGCCTGCTGCGGAGGCCGCAGAGCCTGCTGAGCCTCGCATAGATATACCTGGGGGTGACGACCCTGTTATGGATGCTGTTGTTCCACAGGAGGAGGCTGCTCAGCTTGCTCAGCCACATGATATTGTTCCAATGGAGGAGGGTGTTCAGCATGATCAGTCAGATGCTCCTCCAGCTTCTCAGGCACAGCCACTGGTACTTACAGGCACTGACTGGATTGAGTTCGATGTTTTATTGCAGTCATCCGCATAAGAGCAGCCATCTACTTCCTATATTGGTGAGAGTTCTAGCCAGCTTCCACTATCCTTAGATGCAGGACAGGGTACTGGCGGTGAGACTATACATCCACGGCCTGTCACACAAGAGGATGTTGAGGTGGCTGTCGATGAGGATGCGTAGTGTACGCCAGAGCACAGACGTAGACAGACACGGCGTGGATGCATCCATTATACGCCTGATTGTGGGACATTGGAGCATCCACGTCGGAGGTGTAGATTAGGTTGACATTTGATTTATGTTACATTTTGTATGTGTATTACTATTATCTAGACATCTATTATATTTTTAATAAGTGTATTACTGTTATCAAATTATCTACCAATGTATATATATATATTTATAATAAATAATATGATTAAATTAAATGATAAATATTAATTATATTAATTATTTTGAATTGCAATAGAAGTGGTCACAGTTATGATGAGTGCTGGTTCAGTCCAACCATGCAGAATGCATATGTTGATAAGAATAAAAGGCCACAACAAGGGTAGAATAATGGAACAATAGTTCAAAAATCTTCCATTGGGAATATGAATAACAATGAAGTCAAGAAAACTGTGAAACAAACTATTCCCAAGAATAAGTTTGAGCTAAAATACAAGAATTATTTCATGACAAATTTTGAAATTCATATCATCTCAAGAAGTTGAAACTTGAGGTATTCCAATCACACATTATCCATTGTTCTTAATTATATTTCCCTTTTCAATTAAGGGGGAGAGCGTGATTGATGGAAAGATGGAATTAAAATGAGAGATTTATCTTTTCACTTGAACTTTTTAATATATTTGGTGAAGTATGTGCAGGATTTAGCATTTCATTGATAATTTTGATTATCTACCCTTGGTTAATAATTGATACACTCTGAGCATGATTTCACATGTATGGTTGTTTATGGACAACATTGAGAACTACAATATGAATTAGAAGTTCATTTGGCCAATTTTGAGAAGATACATATTCATACTTTATAAAAGGAAACAATTTCTACTGGTACGCAGTCTAAAGTGTGAGATTATTGAGGATGCATCTCAAAACATAGGTCATGTCCATGACATCACTTCTTCCACCTTATTTATATAAAGTGATATTTTTTAGAGATCACATGCCTTAAAAAATATTACTCTTGGATCTAGAAATGAAACTCAGAGAACTTAGCACAGTGATGATGTGATCATGGTTCACTCATCACAATCACTATATGTTTTTCATGTAACTCATTTGTTCACAAATATACAAATATTTAATCAAGAAAAACAATGAAAAAGGAGTATTAGAATGTATAAAAATTAAGTTTCCACTTTAGAATACAAATGGAACCATATGAGGATCTTTATAGAAATAGATTTTTAACTACAATATATGTTAGAGAATACTCAAGCCATTCTATTAATAATTATTTAATGAATATATACTATTCATGAATAATTATTAAAAATTATTAACATTATTTCAATATTGTATATTATTTAATTTATATTTATTAGTATTTCTTAATTTTTACATTAAGTGTATTACTTTAAAATTAATAGTTATACATTTTGAGGAGGATTTGAGTCTTCTGTGAGATGCGTGAACATCGTTCACGCATCCCTCCTCTCAAAAGGATGCGTGAATGATGTTCACGTATTCTTCGCCGCGGAAGGATGCGTGAACGGAGTTCACGCATCCCGGACCTACTTTAAAAAATATCGGAACACTAACCCCTTTTCCCAAATTTTTTTTTTCCTAAATCCCATATTAAAAAATTAGCCAAAGATGAAGAACCATTGTTCCCCAACTCCACCTCACCTCCTTTGACGAGTTCTCCTAACTTATCTTCTGAAACATGCACTAGTTTAATCAAACGAGACGAAGCATGTCCGTTTCTAGGACCTTTGTCCTCCAGACATCGCACTCTCTTTTTCCCCCTCCTAAAAAATTACAATGCATGGCCTTGAATGCCACATGAGGAGAAGACCATGGGGGAGAAACAAAAACCAATCATTGTCACAAAAAAACCCTTCCAGCTAACTGATCAGAAAGATGGAAGGGAACTTTATTGATAAATCCATATTCACACAGATCCTCAGGTTAGCAGTGTTCAACAAGATCTTCTTCGGCTCATCAATGCACAAGAACTTCCCCAGGGGATATCCCACCGCCTTCAGAATCAAGGGATTATGAAATGGTAGGGGAAGACCAGGAAGTTTGATCCATACTGCACCCATACATGAATCTTTTCCATAATGTCAATCCCAATCCCACCGCGATAGAGAGAAGAGGTAAGGACAACAGCGTCATGCCTCTCTCGACCAGGCATGCACGAAGTCTTATTTATCACAGAGTTGAACACAAAAGGTGAACATAGATAGCTCCTAGACCACTTTAGGGTGTTGGAGACCCCATGATTACTTGAAAACCTTAAATTCCTAAACAGACAGTGTAACAGCCCGAGATTTTATTAAAAATAATCTTTTTAATTTTAATATCTTGTGTTGTACGCTACACCAAAAGGAGCTTTCACAACACACATCCTTGACTTGCCTTGCATTACACGCAATCGCGACCTTCCTCGATAGCGTGTGTAATACGCAAAACCGAGTTTCACTAAACAACGATATGCTATTAAAATATTATTAAAACTAGCCGTTATGAATAGTAATAACCAATTTTTAAAATTCTGTAAATCTTATTTTTCAAAATGAACTTCATTTTTGGTTTCGGAGCGTCGAATTTAGCCTAAGGCGAAATTTTGGTACTTTTCGGATAACTTTTATTTTATAATGAATAGTGAAAATTACTAAATTATAATTAAAAACTATTTTTTTAATCGAAATAATTAATAGTGATAAATCATTAATTTGAGTGGTTTTAAAGTATATTTAGAAAATATTTTTACAATTTAATACAATGTTGGTCATTGGATGTAATTTCACATTTAAACCAGACATAATCAAGTGTCAATCTTTTGATAGATATTGTTTCTTAAAAACACGCTATTTGTTTTAACAGCGGGATTTAATTATAAAATTAATTAATGCAACTTTTATGTTATGAATTTGGTAAAATAGACTTCATTTTTGAATTCGGAATATGAAATATAGCTTAGGATGAAATTTTGGCATTGTTCTGAAAAACATCAATTTTTGATGAATAGTGAAACTACTAAGTGGTAGTTAAAAAAAACTGAATTTTGCATAAAACTTAATTTTACCGCTTCTGTGTATGGAATTTCGAAAATCCGAGAGACACGGTTAATATCAAGGACTAAAATGTGGTTCAATGAGATGAAAATAATTTTTTGGTGAATAGTAACTTTTTACTTTTTTTACCGTGGTTAATAGTAAATAGGGTAACTAAGGGTAAATATGGTATTACTATTACCCTAACACATGTCCTAATTCTATTGGATAAGTTTAATTCGACCAAAAACAACCTTATGAATATAATATAACCATTTAGGCCCACTTGGATTAGATTAAGACATTTATTATTAATTTATTTAAAGAAGGGTTAAAATAGTTAAAATCAAAGTTTAATAAGTAAATCATTTTTAATATGGGGTTATACATAAGATAAATTCGACTATAAATATTCATTAGAAAGCTAAAAAGATTCCTACATAATGGTATTTTATTTATAATTTTTAGATATTAAATAATTTAATTTATTTATGACACAACGATGATGCAGTAATTATCTTATTAATGAAATATTGACATAATTGATGTTATAAACACCAAAATAAATGTAATTTGAGATTTTTTATGAATTTCACTAATTTTCTAGGTTACTATGATATATTAATGTTGATTTAATCAACTTGTTTCGAACATTTAATTCTGTTATGACTTTCACAAAAATCATATATCAAATAGTGTCAAAATTGACACAAAATAGTTTTTAAATCAAATATTATATTTTTAATTGTTATTGTATTCCTAAAAAATCTAAGGTTCGGCCAAATGACTTAGATAAGGATATATATATTAATAATAAACAATTTGGGGTTAGTTTGGCATGATATAGTAAGTTTATTAACCATATAGTGAAAGAAAACAAAAAGACATGGTAAAAGTTAAATTATTTAACTTACAGTTAAATCTAATTGATAAGGTTACAATAATACCCTAAACTTGTCTAAATCTTATTGGTTGATAGGATTTCGACCCATCCCCACTTTATCTTCGAAATAAGACCCTTTGGAACCATTATAAACCGATTTTGACTTTAATATAAAATAATATTTTGAGATATTCCTAAGGTGCCCCTCTCCTCCCTTATAAAAGGCTACCTCCTCCCCCTCCTCCTCACACAAATTTGAGCACTCAAGCTCGGCCAACCCCTGCCAAAATCTCTTCTCCACTTCCCTAGAAACATCCTAGAGGTTCTGGTCTTCCTCAAAGACCAATTTTAGTGCCCTAAGAGGAGGTCTCAAAGAGGCGCTTCAAAGAAGAGGAGGTTCGGACACGTACAAAGCAAGTCGGACCTAAGGTAAGGGAAATATCACAATCTCATTTTTATCCGAGATTGTTTATTCGTAAGTATTTACTGGGGTGTATTTTATCATCCACATCCATGTTTCCTCAATATGTAATATTATTTCCATCCACCTACAATTGTTTAAATACAATTTTACCCTTCGGTGAGTTTTTAGTAAAGGATATGAAAGGAATATTTTTTCGTTTTTTTTCATACGAGGTACTTTTTGACTTTCCGACAAAAGTACGAGAAGAATGTTTTTTTTACGGCATGAACAGATTTTTACGGTTTTATAAAGCCTTATTTTCATGAACCTTCCTCCAAAATATTTCATGACTATTTTCAATAAAATCTTTTTCTTTTAAAATTGCATGATGTTTTGTGAAAAGAAATTGATTTTGAAGAAGAAAGGATATTTTCCTCAAGAATGGAGTTCAAGTGTTTTATCAAAATTATTTTCCATCTAAGATAATAAAGGGTTATATTTTTATCCCTATTATTACATTGATTTGATCATGTTGTGATGGAATTATTTTTATGAATTCCTTTATCTTATATGAATTGATTTGTGATGTCATGATGTTTCAAGAATCCCATTTTTGTTACTTGTGTTATGCGATGATGGATGTTTTAAGATTATGTGGCACACATAAGAAAGGATTCATTATAAGATGGGTGGGACCTATATCTCCCTCCAATGCATTGGGTAAAGATTTTATATCTCATGAGATAGACATGGCTGAAATGGTAGGTTATACCGGTTCAGTGAAACAGGACTGAAACGAGGGTTACTCGATTCAGAAAGGGACTTTGTCCACTAAGATAGTCTTGGCAATGAGTCATGACTAACAAGAAATGATTTTCTATGATTATGTGTGCATGCCACAAAGTTTCAAGTTTCATGTTATGATTATGGGGATCTCATTTTCACTTCTATGATTTATCCGATGTTATGATATTATGAGCTCTTTTGCAGGTTAAGATTTGCAAAAGTTATGTGCTTATATATATGATGTGATTTATATTTCTTTTGTTTACCCTTACTGAGCATTTGAGCTCACCCTTTTATGTTTTCTTTTCCCCTGGATATAAAGAAAGGTTTTAGGTATAAAAAAAGGGATGATCTTTATGGGAGATATTGAAGATCTTTCACCACGATTAGAAGATTACGTTCCGAGTTTCCAAAGACACTAAACTATTACGATCCTTTAGTGTGTGTTTTTGTTATGTACTAAGTATTCTGCAAATGTAATGTAATGTCCATGTACGTCAAGCTTCGGGTCTCTACAGTTGGTATCAGAGGAAAGGTTTAGTCAACCATTGGAAACTAGGATGTGAGAACGTTAGTGAGATCCCTAGAGATATTTCTAAGGTATGTCTAGGGATGTCCCTAAGGTTAAGTATACGTATAGGTTATAGTCCTAGAATTGCTCTAACGATCTTAGAATTTAACCTAAGATGCTTGATATTGAGGGTGTTTTCCCTTTACTATGTTGTCTTCCCTAGCATGATTTCGCCTCTCACAAAATTCTTTTTGTGTTTTAGTTAATGGAGGGAACCAGAAGGAATTCGGTTAACATTGAATCCAATGGACAAATTGGTGACTATGAGCAACAAAATTGTGTAATACCTAGAGATAAAGATATTGTGATTATGCCGAATCAGTCATCGCGATATATGATTAACAAGGTGAAATTTAGTGGTATGACTAATTCATCAAAGAAGAGGAAGATAAACTATTATGCATGTTCGCATGTTGAGGAGCATAAAGAAAGGAAGATTGAGATTTCTAAAGAAGGGAAGAAGAACCTTGAGGAATACCTCAAATGGAGGGACCGATGTTATCTGTGTGGAGAAAAGGGTCATAGAGTGACAGATTGTTATGGAGTTCAATGTCTTATTTGTGGAGAACATGGGCATTACCCAACTCAATGCCCTGACCTGAAAAGATACTTCTAAATCAAGGAAGGAATTATTCAAGGACAGTCATTGAAGTGGATGGACTGAAGTGTTTATGTATTGGTATTCAAGAATAATGTTGTTGAGGTACTTTTATGGTGTATTGGAATATTTATGTATTGGTCTAATGTGGTATTTGAAGTGATTGAGGTATTTTTGGAAAGTAGATGATATGCGCATAATGAAGGGATAATACGATAATGAGATGTTTGATTTTATGCATGAGCTCATGATTGATATAAGGACTAAGTGTTATCATGGTTTGAGTATATAGAATTTTGAGGATTTTGGTATGTGGAAAGTGTTAACTTTAAACTGCATTCATGTTTTCACTAAGTTATTCAAGAGAATACATGATTAATGACTTTGAATGTTTGGAATGTGACCAACAAAACATATCTTATGATATATGGGGATCAACGGTGGTATTAAATCTCTCGTAATCGTTTTCACTATGTTATGAGAGTGGACTGCA